>JAIPMN010002735.1:0-28339 GCA_020650975.1 Apostichopus californicus | reverse complement strand
ATATATATATACTACTCCCTCCCTGTGCTCCTGTCCTTTGTCTTTCTTCCTCTGCCAATGCGTACCTTTCTTTTCTCAACCCACATTTAAAAAAAACATGGGTACATGGCCATCTCCATGACTACAGAGATGTAATATTAGAAGAAAACATACAAACGAAAAACTGCAGTGACTGCATGTGACTCTATGATGTCATATTTAGACTTGATCAAGTCTCCACTTAATAGTGGTTTGGGCAAATTGTTCATCACAGCTTTCTCTGTAACATAGACCAATGATGCATGTTGGGTCTTTTACTGTCTCTTTTTAACGTTATTGCGCAGCTCTGCTTAAAAAGGAAAAACCGCAATATCATTATTAGTGGTTCAAGTGAATGCGGAAATTGTGGAGTGGAAACGGTGTAAATCGCCCCTGGTCATTTTCTAATTTCACACACCACCATCACTTCTTCCTAACAACCACCGTTCCCTGCCCCTGGAATGCCGCAGAATATGACAGTATACTCTCACCCAAGGAATCGTATTCTATCCACCTGGGACACAATTTTGCGAAACATAATCACCATTGCTCTGAAAGCAAAACTTATCTATGACTGGAAGGGGGTAAAAAATCTCTGCCAAGGGATATTAACCAACTAGGTCAATTTGCATCTACTTTTGCTGGCTAATTTGCACATATTTCGGAGAAAACAGTAACTTTGTATTGTGTTTCTTTGTATCTAATTCCTACAAATTAGCCTTGATATCAGAGACACGTTCCAGCCCTAAAAACATCTTACATACTACCGCACTGGCATAGCAGTATACATCCCATACACCGCTGTGTAATATCGCCGTTACGCGTTTTGGTGGGTGGTTGTTGAAAATCAAAACAAGTTTATTTAGTACCGCAGGAAATAGGTCTGCTATCTTCCACGAACAGTTTAAACAGTGTCAACAAAACATAACAGAACAAACGCGGGGCCACTCACGGTTCGCCGCAGGGTCACAATAAACCGCACGCTGACTTTTCGGGGAGATGTATGATTATGATTTTTCCCATAATTCAATCAACCTGCGGCAAAGATAGGTGAAGGCCCTGTTCGGTCACAGCCCTGTTATCTCGACACCTCTTTTGCACTTTCCCTGAGAGAGAAATGGAACAAATTTATCTGATAGATAAAACTGGCAGAGTGCCCCCTCTGGTAAAGGAAATATTCCACTGCTGATTTCAATTACAGTAAAAATATCAACCATTGATTTTTAATTTATATGTCAATTGAAGGAATGTTCAAACTGGAACAAAGTGCAAACAAACAAAGGATTTGATACCAATTTGTTTAAAACAACAGAACTGAATACCTTTAAAACATTTGGTGATAAAATTGACCCACTAGGATATTTCCTTATCAACTTGTAATCATGTAATCAGTTACAATGGTGACTACTGTAGAAAAGATCGAGGGCATCTAGGATAGGCTTATCAAGGAATCCTGACACGAATGCTTTCAGAAGTACGTTATCAATCGTTCCGGTGATAGTCAGTTAATTTCAGGGTGTTTTGTTAGTTAATATTTTTGAGATTATTTATCTTGCGATATACTTTTGTCTGCATTTAATACAAAAATATTATAATATAAAAATATTTTAACAAAATCACCAAAAAAAATGGCCACAGTAACCTTATTTGGCTTTATAATGAGATTCAAACAATTAAGTGACTCCAGGATTTCAAGTTTTGTATTCTACCAAATTTGAGCATTCCAGCTGCTAAATTGGGGGTGAAGACTGACCATTCCATGCTATTATAGGGTACTTAGTCAGAAACTATAGTAACTGTATAGTAACTGTAATAGTATAGTAATAGTAACTGATAAGTATCAAGGTTGTTTTTCTCTGTTTTAAGATGTGTCAAGCAAAAGGGAAAGGTTTAGTGTACAAGAGTATGCTTCAAAGTCATTAAGTTTCATTGATTCATAATTTGACAAATCTTCACTTTCATGTTTGTCGCTCTTTAAAACACACGATTTGACACTTAAAGTGGTAGAATGAGGAGGCAGGTCAACCTAAATGTAACCGGTCAACATGTGTGAAGTCAGTGACAATCAGTTACCAGGCCTCTGTAGACACAGTAGAGATGGAGTGCAGAAGTTGTGCTGAGACAGGAAGTGAAGAAACAAAGTAAATTACATTGCACAAATTTATAAAGAACCCAGATATTTTGCTTTAGCCAAAAAGGTTCTTTGCTTTTAAAAATTTGCTTCTATAACATTTTAAATTTTTGGAAAACTTTGTATATGGAACAGATTTGTAAAATTATGCATTGAGGATGGATGGAACACAGAAAGTTTTAGCTCCCTCCTCTTAATCTCCCTTCCTCAAAAAGTGGGTATATGCTTGGAATGCCAACTTGCCTGTGTGTTTGATCATTGGTCAAAGGTATAACCAGGAAATTAATGGGCAAAGCGGCATGAAAACTCTTTGTGAAACAGTTAAATTAATGTTTTTTTAATAAATGAACAAAAAGTTGATGATATTACAATCTATATAAGACTATGTATATCTTTCTCCCCTTACTTGCACTACCTGTTTTTTTTATATAAAAATTCTAAATTCTAAAAAATATTCAAAATTCTCAGCAAGCAACTAAACATCAATGTTTGTTAAAGTCTCCTTTTTTAGGGGGGTTCTACTTTTACTTTTGAGGGCGCTGTTGCAAAACATAACTTTCAGATGAACTTGTATAATGTCAATGATGCTAAATGCAGATTTGATTCATTAATTTCTTGATTTCTATTTGTAGCAGATCTATATAGTTATATGGTATTTGTGTTTGTTTTTAATCTAAGCAAAAGTACTGGTTTAGGTGACTTTCACCATGATTTGCATCCATTCCATTGCATCACTTTCCATTGCATCACTTTGCCTAAACTTGTCAGCCAATCAACCACCTTTGGCAAAATTACTACTTCTCTTACACTAAGTAAATGCTTTGGGTTTTCAAGATTTCATGATTTGCATGAAACCTTGGGTGAATCGCCGAAAGGGATGGGAGATCAATTTTATCCACCCTTCCCCACCCCCACCTTCCCCTTCCACTTCAACAGTTCAGAAATTTTAAGATGCAAAAATCTGGCAATTGAGAAATAGTGATGAAGAGTTTGTGTGCAAAGACTTTGTGATCTTGTTCTCCCCTTCCCAAAATAGTATATATTGTATATATTAATGTTAATATATATATTTATATTTATATGAAAACATATAAGTTTGAATGGGGAAGTGCAGACAAATTCACATGTAACAAGATATCAGAGGTCAAACCATAAATCTCACTTTAAAATAATATCATTTAATGTTCCTTCTATATTTTCACATTGGGTAATGAATTTATAAGAGATTTAATTGAAACATTTAGCCGATTCCGCTGCCTTGCATGCAAAAAAAACCACAGCAGGTAATCATACTAATTGGAGCCCTATAAGGATGTGTCAAGATTGATTAATCCAAAATCAAAGGAGATGGATAATTCATTAGAGTGATATATATATTTGACTCAAATGTTATTTGTTCACAGCAAGTTAATCACGGGGAAAGAGAAATACAATGAGAGAGTGAGACAAAAGGAAAAGAAAAAATAATATTTGATAGTTTATAGTTTGTTCTTTCTTTCGATACATTTCAATTTCTCGCGATGATAACCGAAAGCTCAAAATTAATTTCGGTATGTTGCAGACTAGTTCTAAACGCCACTCCTAGCAGACAAAAGTTGTATTTTCTATGAAACTTTAAATTCTTTGCAAAAATGACGATTTAAACAGCTGAGGTTGATCAGTTGAAATGAATGGACTGTGTAATATGTCTAATACACAGACAATTAAGTCAGCCCCTTAAACACAATGGGAAAACAAATGACTTCAATGGCCTCAAATATAATTTTTTTTTTAATATGTTATAAATTTGTCACAGATATATGATGACAGTTATCATCATAAGGATGCTCTGTAATAAGTTAAAGAACTTGTCTTGAATTTACTTGTTTAGAAATTATAAACAACTGTTGACAACCGAATAAATCATTTTACACTCATTTAATATTTTTTATTATGTACACATTTTTTTGGCAAAACCCTGCATTAATTAGCTACTGTCTCAATTTTACTCTGATTATCGTACAACAGATATTTTCTAACAAATTTGTTAAAAACTGAGTAGCCTAGAAAAAATTATAACTATTACTTTTATAGGACAAAAATCAGAAATTTGCATCTATAGGGGTGTCATTTGTGGGGCAAAACTTAAATACAGGAATGTGGTTTGGGAAATATCTGAGCATTATTTCACACCCTTTTAATAAATTTGAGACAATTTTGCAGGGACATTTTCAAATGCAGCCAGAGCACAAAACAATAATTGTTCCTTGCTTCTTTTCCTGTGCATACTGCTCAGCACTCCCATTTACATATAAATGCCATCTACATGATATCAATCTTGTTGCATTTTGTTTCATGTACTAGGCGGTGATATCTACACCCAGATCCATTCTGTCTTTTTGAAGGTTGTCTGAAATAATTGTGACAAAGGCTGGTAAAACTATAAAGCCCTGCCAGTCTCCAGGAAAATTTTGAATATGAATTCATCCGAATATATGGTAACAACCCTCTCTATAATTGGTTGACTCATAGACGGGAAGTAATGACAGTGACCTGCTGCTGGTTTAATTTAAATCTACCACGTAAATTAAAAGAGAGATGCTTAATAGCAGTGAATGAGTTGATTGTACTGATGAATCAAGGCATACGATAATGAGAAGGGGGGGGGGGGGTTGTCAGGTGGGATACAGCCCTAAAGCCCAGGTCAATTTGGAGGGTCCAAGAAGAATATGTCGGGAGGGGAACCAGGGAAATATGAAGACTGCAAAATAGGATCTGGTGACATAACTATCCACACGCAGGGCCTGACCTTGCTCTCGACGCCTCTGGTTACATATATGGCAATGAGTTGAAATCTTACGACAAAATATATAATTAAAAGCAGTGAACACTTTTCAATAGTTCATTTTGTAATCAAACTCAGCTGCCAAATGTTTGTGAAGCAAAACTAAAGAATTCATAAATATTTTTGGAAATCCTAAAGAAATTACACGTAATTATAACCCTACACTTGTAACGCACTGGCTTCCGTGTACGTAAAAAATGAAGGTACACACACATACACTTATATGTGCATTAAATACGAACAAACCTGGAAATACAAACTATTGGGTGCAAGAAATGAAGAAAATGAGGTTTATATTTCCTTTAAGTAACCAGTTTATAGAGCTGAATTGTCATACAATCAACCGTAAGTGCATGTCGTGTGATCATGAGAAGACAATTTTTGTCGAATTTGATTATAATTGTTGTAGCTGTCCGTGCTCTAGAAAAGTGCCTTCCAAACCTTCTTTGTGCTCTGGAACAGTCAAAGCACTTCATTGTTCTCGATCGAGTTTGTAAACATTGAAAGGAAATGGAACGATTTATCAAGCATACCATCAGCAGAAATCAATTACAGTTAATATGTTAAGTGCATCCCTCTTCTTCATCCCCTGATTTCTGTCGAGCAAATCTGGGGCTCTAAATTTTAAGCACTACTCGATAATTACGTTAAAATCTACTTGTTTGTAAATAGACTGTCAAGGGTACAGAAACCCAGGCTGATTGAAGTCAGTGCATCCATGTGGTTGTATTTAATACACAGCCAACGTGGAGACATCACATGTTTGTTACAGTTTATAACATGTATTTCACAAGCAGAATATGTCACTGCACTATACTGTATGAGTGTGTAGTACAGTAGTACACATAAATATGTCACAAGGAGTTCTTGGATATTTAAAAAGGATAAAGAAAAGAAAAGCACAGGAATGTGATATGGTGGTTAAATATGGGTGAGGGAGCTGAGATATATGGGGAGGAATTCACCAACCCTCCCTGCCCCCCCCCCCCCCAGAATAATTGGTCATGAACAAAAAGCCAAATAAGACAAAGAAGAAGATGCGGGTAGATACATTCCAAACAAATCTCCAAAATTGTATTTTCTTTAATATTGAAATTTGTTTAAATGTAAAAACAAGAAATATCTGATGATATCTGTAGGGTCATACAGGTGTTGTTTGTCCCCTGGGTCCCAATTAGAAATACCTTCAGGACTACAACATGTTTCTGTTATGGTTGTATATATTTGCATGTTTTACAAATTTGTTCTAAGAAAGTTAAAAAGTACACATAGCATGATAGGCCAGCTATTTTTACGTGTGATTTATATAATATGCAATTTGAATACTTAACTATACAGTTCATCATTGACTATATAACACTAGACATAAAGTAATAATAATAGTCAGCAGTTCGTCTTTTATGCTTAAGCGACCAAAAATGTGGGAGAAGCCAGCAAAGGCTTATGGATTAAAACTTACAATTCAAATTTTAACTCAAAGTTGGATGTTTTAGTCAATTTAGAAAGACATTCAGCTGGGAAAAACGTTACATTGCTCTTGGATGAAAAACCCACCTTACTATGACCCGGCCGGATATCAAACCTGGAACCTCCCACCTCCACCTTTATCCACTCGGCCACAGCACCGGTTGAAGTCAAAGATGTCATCCACCAAATTAAAGTTGAGGACAATTCCTTTGAAATATTTGTGCTAGGTAAATATTCTGTGAGGTGTACACAAAAACATGAAACGTGGTTGTGTATTCATATGTGGTTGAATATTTCAGAGCTCTAGCTACTACATACTTGCATGTATTTTTATATTGGTATAACATTGTATGTTGGAATAAAGAAACAAATTATTCCATAAATTGTCGTTGTAACAAATAAGATCTGGAGATTTTACCACATATTCTAGAGAAAGTAAAAAGTTCATTTCAAATCAACCACACCTACCACATATATACTAGTGAAATATCAAAATATAGGCTACTGTACACATATTAAGTTAGGCTTGGAACTACAGTAAACTACATGTACAACAGGTTAATATTCTAATACTTGTTGTGGCTATTCACCCCGCAGCCAAGTGAATAGTAATACAGTTTATATTATATTACCTCATTATTGTGAATTCAGCAATCAGTATATACACAAGTTCAACACTTGTATATGTAGTGCCAAATATGATTCAACCTGTTCGGTATTCACATTACATTCTTTATTAGGGTGAAAAAAAGTTAGTGTTTCAACAAATTCCACAATATTTTCCCTAAACATTTGCCATGTATCTGTCAGTATTTTGCCCAGATTTGAATTTCTTAAGTTTTGATGCCATTTCTGCATTACTACATACCATGGAATCTCTCTCAACTTATACCTTACTTTCTTCAGGTGTAGGTACAGTGACAGACTTAAACTATACATATGTAGTGAACTGATTGGAATTGTCTACATGGGGCACATTTGGCTTTCAGCATCCATATATTCCATCTTTATCCAGCATCCAAGTGAATAAGGAAACGAGTCATATAATTCACTAGGCAGCCAGAGAAATAACAAGTAGGCAGTACTCCTTACTCGTCTGGCTCCCAAGTCAACAACATGATCTGCATATTCCCTTGGTAACAAGGAAAATATAGTGAGTGTTAGCTCTTGATCATTCAGCTGCTGGGGAAATATAACAACTGATGAAGCAATCCCTAACATGCACAGGAGCCAGCTGTTGAATAGTGATGTGCTTTAAACAAATAATTTTTATTGGGACTTGATATCTGCATTACTTTGAGAGAATTGTAGCATTGAAGTGGGCAACTCTGTATGAACCATGTGTAATGTAAGAAATTACTTGGCCTACTAAATTCTTGAGTACAAATACATGTATGCAAAAATCTTGTGGTTCAGGCCTTTTGACTGGATCAAGAATATAGTAGCTGGATAGGTAACATAAGACCACAATAACCTGCATTTCCTGAAATTTTGATCAAACTCTGTCACTTTTTGTGTCAGGTTAGGCTTTACTGTAGGCCGTGGCTATTCTTACGACCAGGAGTAACAATTATTTATAAACTATTCTTACGACATCGGCAAATTTCCGGTTACCCATGTGCAGTAAAGTTAATAAAGCAACTGCGCATGCAGTAGGGGTAACCCTAACCCTAAACCCTAACCAGAAATTATTGTTACTCCTGGTCGTAAAATAGCCACGTTAAAGCAACTTCGCATGCGTAACCGGAAATTATTGTTACTCCTAGTCGTAAAAATAGCCACTTACTGTATCCTGTGTAGGATGTGCTTAAGGCTTAAGCTAGGCCTGTATCATGCCAAACATAATGTTTAAATTCTTCAGTCTAGGCAACACTGACTTTACACAAACAATGTCTGCTTAAATGAATAAACTCAAATGTTTTTAACTGATATTATTATGAACTGTTGTATGATATGTGATCCAAGCTGTAGGCCTAATGCATGTGGGCCTGCTGTAAAGTGTGATAAAAACGTTGGACTCTTGAGTCTGACAGTTTGAAATTTGAGGAACCAACAGCAAAACTTAAGCCTACCTTCTGCTGCAAGGCTCCACATTCTGAATTTTAAAGACTTTCAGACCAGTACTAGTAGGCTAACTGTAAAGAATCGAGTCAATCATGTCAGATGCTGCCATTTTTTCCGGGGGGTGGGCCATTAGTAGTTTCATGTGTTTTTTTTCAGCCTACCGTTTGCTGTATCCTAACGTAAGGCGTAGCCCTAAGTTTTCATGTAATCCACAATCAGCATGGTGCCACAGAAATGTCTGTGCACATCGTCTGCATGCTGGGTTAACTCAGCCCTAACAACATTATTTTCGATGTCATGCTACCTCGCAAATATTTACGATGGCAACAAAGCGTCTCACCTATCTTCTCGCACTTCTGCTATATTTTCTTGCTCAAACTCATCTTAGTAATGGCCAGGATTACAGAATCCCTTTTATATCTGTTCAAAGCTGCGCCGAGACACAATTTTTTGATATTGGTGGACTCATCTGTCGCTCATGTGGTGATGCGATGATAGCCTCAAGTGATGGTAAGGCTAACGTTAGGCTAACTTTGAATATGGCGCTAGGCCTATGGTACTTGGTAGAATCAAGGGTTCAGTTCTTATAATATTAATCGTTGCTACTTTTCTAAAATTAGGGTCTCAGTTCTTTAGATTGCGATAAAACCCAATCCTTGGCTATCATTAATAGTGTATTTTGACTCTTTTACAGGAACGATTCGATAGTCAAACGAATACGACCTTCTCGCGGAACTAGTTAGAATAATGGGTTGTATGTGTAGGAGATGAACGATCTAACATATTAACAGTGCAAGGCTAGGCCTAGACTACATACATAGACATAGGCATATTATAGGCCTAGTTTATGGCAAGTTTACAAACTATAACTAAGGCCAACAGGACACACGCAATTTTTTGAGATTTTGGCGATGTGAAGACAAATTTTCTGCTTAGCCCAACAGTTAGGCCTAACCAGGCATTATGTTTCCCCAGGCTATTATTACTAACCTAGGCCTATGGCTAGGTTTAATGAGAATTGTTTTTAAGTAATTCAATAATGGAAAGCTGGCAAGAAAATCCAAAGAGCATAGAAGTTTGCTCCTTTCAAATTTGTTTGTAATTTTCTTATTACAATTACACCAAAGGTACCATGACATAATAATATTGGGGAAAAATTTGTCATCATGGAAACCACTTGATATTAATTGAACTTCTAATTTCAACCATTTGGCTTTCTTTGTAGGGTTATCATGTCAGTGTCAAACTGGTTATAAGGAAGTACCAGATTCAGCTGTTCGGGGAATTGAAATATCTTGCGAGGCTTGTGCTGGTGATGAGGTAAGCATGTTCGGATTTTCAGTGCATGAATGAAGTAAATGATGTTCTGATATTTGAAAATTCATATTTCTAATATCCCTATATTATTCATTTTCTTTTTCATGTATCTTTTACACCAAGTCCTCTTTACAGCTTAATTTGTTACAGCAAACACCAGTTATGCACGATTAGATTTGAAAACTCCTAAACTGCATACATAACAGACACTTTAGAACTTGTCATCTGGATAATAATTTTGACTTGCTGTATTTAATGATAACTGTGGTTATTTGGAAAGATGACCTAACATGTTGTTATATCCCTCTGGCTTCTGAATTAATTACGCCATTTCATGTTAGTGTTTTTATATCTATCACAGAAGAAATATGTTGAACTTGCTAAACTATAAAATTTTCCCTCTTAATGTCATCACAACATCATTGGGGAATCCCGGATGTGACATACCTGTAGGAATAACAAGATTAACGATGTCCAGACTCAAATCCCTGAATTGTGGAGACAAATAACCCAATCTTGCACCATGTCCTTAATGTATCTATGTGTATTGTAGCCAACTTTGATTGATAGCTTAAACTATCTATTATCCATGTTGGGACCTCTTTCACATTTTGTTGCAGGTTGCGACAAGAGATGGACAAAACTGCATCAAGTGTGGTAACGGTTTGGTAAACCCTGCCACCGGAGCGTGTCCAGTATGCGGTGATAGAGATATAAGAGGTTTGTACAATCGGCAGAGTTGAATGTACTTCAGGCAAGAGCCAAAGAGGGGTCAAAAGATCACCTATCCTTGCTTCTGCTCCGACCCAGTGCAAAAGTTTATATCAAAGCTATAGATAAAAAAAATTAAAAAAACAACCTGAAACATAAGTTTGTCACATTGCAGACCATCATCACTAACCAGTAGATCTATTAAAAACACAAACCAATGGGGTCTTGGGGTTATGATATCAATGCTGGTCCTCGTCAGTTTCAACTTTCATGAATATTCATCTACAGTGGTATTATAAATGGATACTTGTATTTGATAATTCACAAACTAAAGACGATGGTATCAGTGTAACAGAACAGTGTACGAAACATTATGTTTCTGTAACAACAGTTCATTAAGATTTCAACAGTCCAGAAAGTGCTCACAGTACGATATGATACAATATGTCTTGTCAAAAGCTGTTTCCGCTGTTGAGCTCTTAAGCAGGTCAGGGGCGAAAGCCCATGGCCGGTAATAATAAGACTCCATGGTTTGAAATCTGAAGATTTGGGATTGTGTAAATATGAACTTTGAGGGCCGGGTCGGAGAGAAACGTGGCTTGATGAATGATGATGGTAGGAAAGTAGCATGTTTTAAGGGAGGCGATGAGTGGCTGGCTTTGAAGACTGGTTTGGCGATGTGAGCGATGAAGTGACTCGAGTGCTCACAGTGCTGAGGAACTGTATGTAACAGTGTTATCTGCATACTATCATAGTTAACACAAATTATTATGTTTCTGCTTCTTTATTATTATGTTTGGCTGCCAGACCGATTCTTACCATGATAAATGTTTTTGTGGATGTCTCAAAAATGAGTACTACTGTAGTAAAATGTGACCTCTTTTTTATGTCAAGAAAGAGTAGCCTTAATTTAATACGTCAGATGGTTTTGCTGTTAAACTTCCCATTGGCACATGCACTGTCAGGGAAAACCCTCTATCTTACCTTCTGCAAGAAAACTACTGATGCTTTTCCAATCATCCAAGAGGACCAAATTTCTGTTTGGACAACCAAAATCAATTTTAGTTGTTGACATCAAATTCCGATTGCTTTGTAACTAAATACCCCCAAATATGTAAAATGAACAATTGGAGATACTTTAATAATACAAAAAGGGCATTTACTGACCCAGAGCTGGTGTTCTATTCACCAGACCTACACATCTCTCCTAAAGTGTACATATTTGTAATTCTTTGTTAATTTCCCTCACCTATATGGGGGACAACCAAATTTGCTGTTTGGACACCCCCTTAAAGGAAGACCTTTTGTCCGAACGACGACCAGAAATCATCCTTAAAAATTTGCTCCGTCTCTTATGGTATAGCAGTGTCCTTCCTAAATTGGTTAAATTGCTACATAAGTGCAAGGCATTAATATTACGATCATTATTTTTTTTTAATGAAGATTGCTTTGCAAAGTTCAAACACTAATTTGTATCAATAGAGATTTGCATGAATTGAATGGTTGTCAAACATATTCTAGCAGGTTTTCTCATTCACAATATTCCATTTATTCTCAGTTGAGTATGAATTGACAGGCGCACTGCTCAGTAGCAGCGATTGCAGGACCTGTGACACATCCAAGGAACCCGATGGTGACGTGGCCGAATGTGTATCATGTCACCAAACCTTTGCAGGGGATTGCAGTTGCGTGGACCCAAATGTTTTGGTAAGCGTAGAGCAAAATCTTTTATCGAAGCTTTCTAAACACTCTCTGGAAGTTCAACCTGTATGTTAACTTGATTTAAGAGATTAATATGCTTGAAATTCAATCCTTGGCAGTGATTTCAAATTTTTCATTTGAAGAAGTGTGGTGGTGGTAGGTAGGCCGGGGGGTGGGGGGAGTTTATGACGAAGGAAATGCCATGGGAAATGACAATATCAAGTCTTCCATAGGAAAAGCATCAAAATAGGCATTTCAGTCCTGTGGTCACTATTGGTCATAGGAATGTGCAGAGAAATACAAACCAGTCATACATTAGGTCCTTTTCCTTCTTCCCCTTGCCCCTTCCCAAAGAGAGCAAACCCACTACGATATGTTGCACTGGTAAAGTAGTATCTGAGGTTGTTAGTGCAGCTTAGGTAGTATGTTAGAGGTAGCTCAACGGAATTGACATTATAGCAGAGATTAAATTTAATTTAATAATAACTTGTAAAAAAAATATTTAAAGGCAATTTGAAGTCATCAAACAAAAGTAAATACTTCAGAGCGGCAAGCCATTGGGCAATGTCAACATTTCTCGAGTATAGACTATTGTAAATATTCTATGACCAAAGAATCAATTTCGTTTGTGTAGAGACAGGTCTTTTCAATCAGTACAAAAGTGTCTGGCTATTTATTTTTAATTTCCTCATTTGGGAGAGGGGGTCGGGGAAGAGGGTAAAATGGCTACTGTATGCACCAGTTCACCATTCACCCATACATTTATCTTTAACATTTATGTGCCAAACACATTTCCCCTGCCTCAAGCCTTCCCGCCCTTCACCTCCAGATTGAGTACTTGGGTTATGCATTCTTCATACTGTATGTGAATAGCTGTAGTCGTACAAATAGACCAAATTGACCAAGCCGTCCAACATAGTATGGTAACTAACATTTAAAAGGTCATGAATAAAAGATGTATTTTATAGAAAACAACAGTGTCATCATAAAGATCATACAAGATATTCAGCAAAAAATCTTATGTATTTAATAGGTCGATGATGAAAATATTGCTAAACTTTTAATCCTTGAAGACAGTTCTTTACGATGGCCTGTTTCCTTCTTTCCTTTAGTCCGGAGGTATCTGCTTCAGTGAAGGTGAACTTGTTGACGACTTGCCGGATAATTACAGAGTACCATTTGAGGTATGAAATCAAGAATATATCAAAGTTTGTAATGATTCCTGGCTGGAGGCAAAATTTATCTATGCGATGGTGATGGTGCATGTGTGTGTATGTTATACCTGTAGAATATATGTGTGTTTATACTTCACAAAGGAAGACTGTTCTTTGTGGATATTGAAACATTTGGGGGCCAAGAGCCATGTCAGACCACAAGCAGGGTTTTTGTTAAGAAATGTAGTAGGTGGGTCAAGTTGAAAAGTAGGCGGGACTGTCTGTACGCGGACATGGGGGTGGGGTCTAAGGGGATGGGGTGCCGGAAAATTGCAATTTAAAAAGTCTCTAGATGCAAAATGGTGCAATATACAGCTGTTTGGTCAATGATATTTTTTTTTTTTTACTGAGCGTCGCAAAGTAGCCGGGTCATGTACGTGCAGTAGGCGGGTCATTTGACCCGGGTCCCGGCTACTAACGAAAACCCTGCACAGGTAAAATAATATGTCACCACGTTCCTTTTTGAGGTCTTCATATTTCCTTAAGTATATTATGGAAATGAGAATACATTATGTTTTATCCCATGGATCACCCCTGGGTCTGCATCCACCCCATATCCCCCTCCCCTTTGTCATGCCTGGTCATAATTTGTATTAACTGTGCACAAAGAGATATGGTAAACCAACAGCATGATACATGTTCAGTATTACACAATTATAAGAGACTAAGTTATCTGATCTGGATAATCCAGCATCTGGATGATACCAGTTGATAACGGAATGATCCACGTTTTATGATTTAGACAAGTACTCGAGTGGTTCAAATTACCGGATTCTATTTCATATACTGTATCATGCCTTTTTGAATTTCAAGCACAGACTTGCTTCTAGTTTTTATCCTAAAATACTTGATTTGTGCGACTGATTTGAAAGCCTGGCTTATCCGGATGTATGTCTGCAAGAAACATTGTTCAGATTAGATGAAAATTGGAATAATTAATTCAATTTCCATTAGAGAAGCTTGATTGTACTGTAGGAAGGTGTTTTATTACAGAACCTTCTGCAGTTCTTTTGATAGTTACTTAAAATGGACAAGGGTCTCAAAAAAACATACATCAAGAAAATAAAAGGTTGAATCGATAAAAATACCTGGGGAGGATATATTTAAAGAGGTACAAACTCAACTATCATGTTGACCTTACATGACAGAGATCTCTGTGAAGAATGACTCCCCGTGACAGCAAAGTCAAATCTTGTTCGTGGGGGAGATATTCTTGTTTAACAGTTGTGTCTGAAAGCTGTCATATTTTGTAGATCTTTGATGCCATAAAGCCACCAAGATCTGAAACCTTTTAACATTACTATCTAGAATGTTAACAGTGTTGACATTGCAACCAATGACATCATCTACTCAGTATTTTATACTCAGATTTTTGCACAAAACCATCACAGAAAATGAAAATGGTAGTATAAAATATAGAATAACTTAAAATAAAATTGGAGCAGATGTGGTTTGATGACGTTTTATTTAGACTTGATTCCAGTCTTCAGCCTTGTGTGTCTGTGTGAAGAAATATTAACATTTAACTCTGTGCTATCTGCCAAATGGGATAACATATTTCTAAATATATCTGTTTCGGTGAAGTTGCTGATGACAGTTATATCTATCAGATAGACCACTGATGTTGGTTTTGTTTGTATCTCCTCTACTTAAAGCAATTGTAATTTAATATTTGAAAGCCAGCCGGTGATATTTGTTAAACTTATCATAGAATGTGAATCAAAATGCAAACAGAATATTGAAACATTAAAACATTAAAACATTAAAACATTAAAACATTAAAACATTAAAACATTAAAACATTAAAACATGAGCTTGATACAATATGAAATACAGAGTCATGAAAAGTTCATATTACATTTTTGTCTCTCATCACAAAATAATCTCTGTCTTATCTACTGGCATCCCTTTGAACTTGTTCTCTTATCGTAAAGTGTTCTGGGTTATCAGTCGGAGGTGTTTGTTCTGTGCCTCCTTCACGATTCTATGGTAAATATTGTAAAACATTAAAGTGCGATTTGTGTTATCATATCTACATAGCATTAGGATGATAATTCCTAACCCTTCAACAGATATTCAGGTTATTAATCTTCTTTTGTATGTGTGTGTGTGGGTATGTGTCTGAGTGCATATATATATATTTTACATACTGTCTATACAATTGACTTTTAAACCTTAATGTGGTTTTGAGTTTGCCTTTGAGGTTTTAGGCTAGGAACCAAACAGTTCTCAGACTAAATGTTGCATCTGACCACACTAAGATGTGCCGTCCTACATACTGTATGGTCAGCAGAAGAAGGGTAACGAGCTTGTAATGAGCGAAAAGTTCAATTATACAGTCAAACAAAATTGTAGTATATGTCACAAATGAAGAGAAGGATTAATGTTATTGTACCATCAATTAAAACAGCAAAATATTTAAAATTTTTATCTGTATAAGTTTGGTCCTGACGTGTCCAGATAATTGAGAGGTTCACTGTATTTATTTTGTCCCTATTTAATGAATGCATTGAAGCTGGTGCAGTTACCAGTCTCCATACTAATGACATAGTGTGGCATGAAATATATCAATGCTAGCACAATCAATTTCGAGACATCACTTTGCATTATTTATAGTAAGGCATAAATATGCACTGTTATTACGTTACTCATCTCACATTAACCAATCATTGAACCAAGTGTTTAGTACTCAGCACTGCTCCAATCATCAAACCCAGGTATTAAGTACTGAGCGCTGCTCCAGTCATCAAACCAAGTGTTAAGTAGATAGTGCTGCTCCAATCATCGAACCAAGTATTTAAAAACTCAGTGCTGCTCTAATCTTCACTCTGGACGATCCTATGGCATTCGCTGTATTTTTGGTTCTACGTAACACTAACGGGATTCTTCTGTAGAAATTCCATGAAATAGACCTGTAGGTAATTCAATTTGTTTTAACATGTTCATAAGGTGAGTTCATCATAAAGGTACACATGTAGATAAAGATGGCATAATAGATACCAATATATTGAAAATTTCAATGGATCATATTTGGTTTTGAATGCAAGGTAACATTTGGACGAAAAGTCATTTGCCTGCCTGTTTCCTATAATTTTTTTTTCCCCCTTCCTTGTAGAGTGCAACTGATGATGGCTTTGTGGATTCTTGGTTTTTCAACCAATATTACCGTTCAGTGCAGTCCCTGTGCAATGTAAGTAACATTCAAAGGTGATTCGAGATGCGATCGTTTCGATCGGTGACTGTCGGGAATTTTCAAAGCCGCCTTTTAATCGTCTTCATCAGCCATTTTAATACCAGACTGGCTGAGTCTTCTCAAATACATATATAGTACTGGTTGTAACATGTGAATAGCAAGTTTCAAAAGTTTTCAGTCATTTGTGACTGTTATTTCATTGTTTGTAATGATAGGATGACTAGTTAAGCTAATGTACCTTTGTTGTCATGGGGATGTTAGCGTTGAATAGCTTGTGGAGAAAAAAATTGTCAACAAGAAGGAACCAAGAAATATTTAGAGACTAGAGAGCCTAAAAGACAACTCTGTGTGACTGAAATTATCCAAATAATATTGATCATCAAATTCATTATTATTTGATGATGAAAGAGAAGGAGAAAGAAACACAAGGATTACCATCGTTAAATTTGTTTGATTGATTTAGGTAATTCTTTTTCAAACAACACTGAAAATGCTGACATCATTTTTGGAGATATTGCCATCTTGATACTTCTTTATCCAACGTTTTTGTCATAGAACTTAACTATGTGTGTTTTGTTATAGACTGTGTTAATGTATGCAGAGCATAGTTCAAAGCTACTTGATTTGCCCATCAACTGTTTTGCTATTACTCTACACATAACTTTAAAGATGGGTGTCGTCACTCTGGTTAATGTGTCGATACTAATCCACACAAACCCCGCCTTTCGTCGTGTATCAGATATTGTCCACTAGACACCTTTTTACCCCTCTCACGTCCAAGAGTTCTTCCTTCAGTCCTTGGACAGGGGGGGAAAGTGTCGCCACTCGACCCGTATCTGTGTACATCAAATAACGTTGCCCACTAACGTTGTATAACTTGTGTTGATAGATGCACTCTTGATGTTGATATTAGAAATAAGGGGACTTAGTAAGGTTTACAGTGGGATGAAGTGCAACAAGCTAACTTGTAGAGTTTATGATATAAATATATTTCAACTGAAAACCAGAAGCAATAGATTGTGACACGCTCCCTACCTGTTTACTCTACTACCTTTCCTCTGTTTGTTATCTACAGTTCTGCGTGCTGCATTACTTCTTTGATCTTATTAGTTACCATGGCAACAAGGAAAGCTGCAGCAGCTGCAAAATTGACTGCATCAAGTCTGAATCAATATCAAACTATAGAGATTTATCTCGGCAGACCGGCAGTGCCTATTTGTGTGAAACTGCACAGGCACAAAGGATAACATCCTATGCAGCCTTGCTGCAGGATGCTGCAGCCCCCCTCAGCTTCCTACTTTTGATACAGCGCGTTACTATAAATTAAGAGACACCACTGTCATATTTCGGTGATTTTACGTGTATTTTTTGTTTGTTTTATGTCGTTCAGTCTGCCGGTAATTTCACAGCATGTCAGCTGTTAGGTAATCTGTGCGTCATGGTAGACTACAACGAAGATGACTACGAAGCCACGTGCACGGCTTACAACAACATAGGAGACCAGCAGAGCAATGTGGTGAATGACATATTGGACTGGTAGGTCAAGATAACTCCTAACCCCTTCCCCACTTCAAAGGAAGCTTATCCCTTCCCCACCCCAAAGGAAGCATATCCCTTCCACACCCCAAAGGAAGCATATCCCTTCATGGTACCAAATTTATTTTGGGGATTGGCCCTCCTCAAAAGTTGTCAAAACTTGCCGCAAATTGTGAAATATTGATTTTATACATACGTGGTATGTTTTTGACATTTCTTTGACCAACTTTCTATAGCATATCTGGCAATGTTTTAGGGAAATGTATGGTCACTTGACAGTACACTTTCCTTTGAGGTAGCAAAGGGAAGTGCCATATGCTCCCCCCCCCCCCACCTTACCTCAAACCCCATCCCCCATATAGACATTAAAATTGGAGTGTTGTGTTCTTGAAATCATCTTAATCAGATATTTTGTAAGGTTTACTGATTACAGTTGGTATTATCCTTGCAGTGTCACATGTCTATTAGATCTATTTTTTTCCCTCACATTTCCATATATTTTCTTCCTTTTGTGTTTGCTAGTCTGAAGTTGTTATTTTTTAAATTGTATATTGCATTATCATTTCATCCATGTTCCCATCCATATCATTTCATCCCACACTTTTGTGATGTGAATGCATAGGTAGGCCTCGATCATTTCTTGTAAAAAAAATGTCTCTTTACTCCATAATATTTCAAATTTTCATTGTTAATTTCCTTTCCCCCCTTCCCCTCTCCACAGGCCAACCGGGATGCCTTGGTTGTTCTATACAGAGGATGCCGAGCAGGTGTTAACAGAGACCACAATTCAGACTACCTTCAGAACCAACATGTCGTCCGAAGTATGTCGTCATTTATTAATGATCGAAATAGACCATGTTCTCACTTGACCCTGCAAGTCGCTGCTCAAATTCATACCGATTTTCTCTTTAAATTTCCTTACAGCAAAGCATGTTAAATATTTACGTGGCAGAATACAACATGACAGGACATTTCAGAGGAATTTTTCCAGCCCAAGACGGAAGACTTCAGGTACGTCGTCAGAAACTCGTTGAAAAAGTCGTCCGAAATCTTTGAACTTTTTCATAAATGTTTTGACCAATTCATTTTTACATAAATTTTGTATTTTCCCTTTTGTCTTAGCTTTGCCCTGATACTACCGAGAAGTTGAATGCGGCCTATGAGTTTGGGACGACGTACACAAGTTCGGTAAGGAAATCGTAATGTATCGTACCACCGGTATGGTAGGTTTATGCTGTACAAGTGTTGGTTGGAGCTTTAAGTGTTCTATAATTTAAGAACAAGCAAACTTTAGAATATTTGACTCATTATCATATAAAATAAATATTTCCAGGGAAAAACACAAGCATTTACCTTCATAAAATGAAAGCATGGATGCATGGCATAGTGCCTTGATACTACTGACTTAAACTTCTTCTCAGCAACCACAGGTTGGATTTTCCTCTTCTTTAAGCAAGCAATGCATTCTATGACATTTTCATATCGTTAGCTTTTTGAACAACAAACAAGAAAAACCCTCCCCCCCCCAAAAAAAAAACACAGGATATAGAGTACATTCATAATGGAGATTTTGGTAAAGGTGTGGTAAGATTGAGATTATTTCAAGATTTAAGTGTTGGCACAAAAAGCAGGTATGATGTAACAATGGTTCCCATTCCCCCTCCTCCATCAGCCCCCCTCCCCAAGAAAAAATCAAAGAAGAACTCATAACATTGGAGTCAAATGTTTTGTATTTTCCAGATCAAAATGTTTTGTTTTTATATCGTGATGTATGATCAAACCAGTGTGATTGACTTCATTGATATTTCATACAACTTAATCTCATTTCTCACTCCTGTGTTTCTTTTCAGTGTACAATCCCATCACGGAAGTTTTGGGATTCTTATGAAACTATTTTCTTCGATCCTTGTATCCTTTTCTTTGGTCAATTGATAATTAAAGTTAGCTTTGATTCAGTTTAGTATTTACTGCTTTTGAAGCATCTGTCACAGACGTTTGCTAGTCTCATGTGGTGACTCGTTCTAGGTTGTCTACACCCAGCAGTCCTCCCATGCTGGAGTTATCATCATCACACTTACCGTGACATAACCGTTCATTCATGTATTTGAGTTGCACCTCGGTCAGTGCTAAACTTGAAGTTTGCAGGTCTCATGTTGCAAACCACTTGGTACAGCTCCAAGCTGTCTCGACCTGACAGATCTTCAATTTGGTGGGTAGAGGAATCTGTCAGTCATGTGTCACCTGAGATATCACTGTCACATTTATACCACACACTGTCACATAACCGTTTAGTCAAGTATGTGAGTCACTCCTCGGTCGGTGCAGGACTAGGTACCTGATGCTACTCGCGATGATTGACGCGCTTTGTTAACCTTCCTGCAATAGCTATGCCTGAAGGGGATTTTAGAACGGTTAGCAACCAGGTAAGGTGGTTTACTGCGGGAGTCTTAATGCGTTAAACCTGAATGATTGACATTCAGATATAGCTATAGATCTTTGCCTCATTTTGTTCTTCATCATTTCTTTAAACCCTCTGTCTGCAGCAAGTCATTTCATGTTGGGAATGAAAGGAAAACTCATCTTGGAATGAAATTGTTCAAAGGAAAAGGAAACCCATGAAAATATAAAAGTATGTGTAATTTGTTGCGCAATTGCAATAAGTAGATGTGTTTTGTTCCCCCAGCTCCCCCTCCCATTCGCCTCTAATCTTACTCAATGTCCGGACCATTTAGAAGCACATAAGACTTTTGTGTATCAGTAAGCATCAGGTACTTCTACTTGCCTTTGCCCCTTCCCCTCCTTCGACTTTCACTGCTTATATCAAAATGCAATTTTACCAGTCACACTAATTACCTGCATAATTATGTGATCTCGATATCGAATGGTATAAAATCCTCTACATCGTTAAGGTAAGATAACAATTTAATGTGACCATGTTATTTAGCGTCAGTCAAGAATCAATACATTCGATCATCATTTTATGCAAACGTGGACAATCCCTTTCAATGTTATAAATTCTGTAACCGTGACTGATCAGATCTGTGGTTCGAAGACCTGTCTGGGGACCAGCAGCTCTATGCAATACCAGTTCTAGTTGATACACTTAAGAAGTTTAATGTCTTTGTCAATAGAGGTAAGTCATACCTGCTTGTTTGGACTTTTCTAACAGCAACATCATTTGGTTTGAATCCCAATTTTTCGGGACATTCTGCAGTTTTTCGTTGTTGTTGTTGGGTATTTTTCAGATTATCATGTTATTCAAATAAGTTTGTCTTTTTTTTTTATCTCAAAATGTCATAAGTACGAGAAAGTTGATGACAACAAAATGGCATTTGACGTAAAAGTAAAATACATCATAATGCAAACATGAAAAGAACTCTAAACCAACTACATGCTTCGAAAACCAAATTCCATCCACCTTTGCAAATGTGTTAGCTTTGTGAACGAACCCTGGGTCAACATGTCAATAATACATAACATTCAAATTAGTGCACAAAACAGCCAAATGTTGTTATGAAATGATAACTTAAGAAGAAGATTATGCTTGATAAAGATGGCTAGCGGGTAAATTAAAATGTAAATCATATTTGAGAAACTTGGAGAAAATATTGCCGGGAATTGTTGCTTCCCAACCCGCCCTCTTCCCCACCCGATCTCCCCTGTAAAACTTTTTGTGCAATTTGAATTGGCCTTGAATACTTTGCTTGAACGATTGTGAATGATGAAGAATTAATTATATCGCACATTCTTAAGAGTTCTTCTCTTGATTTACTCATCTCTCAGCAACTTCTAACAACTGGCAGCTGACAAGGAGGTTCTTTCTGGTAGATAATGTCAGTGGTAAAACAGCAGCGGACGCTCCGGCCAGCATTGTCAGATATGCCTCAGAAATTGAACTGGTGTAAGTCTCTCCAGTCATTCTGTAATGATTCTTTATATGCCCCTATTATTGACAGACTTGAGGGTCTTATAACCAGGCATGATCCTTTTTCCGCGAATTCGCGGAATATCCTTGATTTCTTTTCTACCTTGGGGACAAAACTATTACCCTAACACACTGTAGCATATGCAAACTGGAGTCTATACCGCAATTTTTGCAAAGTTCTGTGATTTTTTTTTTACCCCAGGCTCATCCCTGTATCACAATTCATTTTTTCATCTCAGAAAGATGATGATGGCCATTTCAAATCCCATTCTAGCATCCCCCCTCCCCCCCAACAAATAGTTTGCTCTCTTCAAATGTGTTTATAATTTTCCACTTATTTTTCGGATGTTTACATACTTTATAAGTTTGAGAACTAAGTAAATGGTTACAACTGGACGACCAAAGCATTCCTTTTTCCCCTCATCTGCTTTGCAGAATAACTCTACAGAATGAAGAAGGACAAGCCAGAAATGGCAGGATCTACCCGCCTCTGTTGAAGATAAAATATTCTGAACTCACTCAGGAGAGCGACTATCAGGGTGACACTTCTACCACGGTCAGTTCTTCATCATATTTAAAGAATGAAATATTGATGTCTGGTTCCTTCTGCCGAAGAACCTAACAAATTTATAAAGTTTACTTCAGAAAGTCACATCATCGATTGTCGAACATGCCCGCTTGTACCATTCCAAAACCAGTCTGGTTCGTTACAAAGGGCAGGTGTTGTATTTGGCTTGTATCTTTTACATAAGTGTTGTCGCAGAAGCACTAATCATCAGAAACAAATATGGTTATCACCTGTGAAGACATAATGAAGTTTGATTCATGAATGTGGTTAGATTAAAACAATAGAATCCATTGTTTGATTGATGATAACAATAGTAATTGTTGACTCTATCGATGTCGGTTGAGTTTTTTCCTTTGTTTCTTACATTGACTTGGTTTTTATATCAGTTTATTGATAAAACCAACGTGTCAAGCACTTTTGTTTTTTTGTGTCACTTCTAGTATGTTTTCTGACTGTAGCAGTTGTATTTAGTCAGCTGAAAAAATTCATTTTATCAATTAATAGTTCCCATGCCAAAGGTAAAATGTAGGAACCAGGGCTGTCATGATATCATATGTGTGTGTCTGCATGTGTGTTCATGTGTGTGTATATATGGGTGTGTGGATTCATGTTTTACTTTTAGGAGTACGTGATTCCAAGGGTGACATCTCAAGCACAATGAACTTGACTCCTGCCCAACCACAGTTATGAATATTTGTTTTTTTCGGGGGGGGGGGGGGGTTTATCACCAATTTTGCCAAATTAATTATTCAAAATGAGATTTAAGTGAAGGTTGCTCGATGAGTAATCCATGAGTTAGATTCGATTTTTAATTTTTTTGTTTTTTTTTGTTTTTTGTGATCGATTGATCATTTCAGGTGGTTTTCAAAGTGACGTACACAATGGACCAATCAGGAAGCCGCAGGGGACTGTCGATCACCCTTGGAGTACTTAGCGCCCTCGCTGTGATACACGGTCTCGTAAAATCAAATGCCTGGCGTAGAAGGACTGGACTAATTTACATTGACATAAAGGTGAGAATGGAAATGGTTTTGGCAAAAGAACCATTTTTTTCTGTATGTAAAATTATAATGAGCATTCGGTACTATAGAGTAGACCTCAATGATGGTGAACAAATTCTTTTCTGTGATTGAAATTAAATTATTTTCTTTAAATAGAGCTTTTTAGTGCAGTGCAACATTTTACTTGATTCCCCGTATATTTTGCTGTTGATATCTGTATTTATCTTGCACTGTTACTAGAGAATTTTGATTTGGAAACTTTTGTGGACATATTGCTTCATTTTCCCTTGCCATGTTCCTTTTGTTTTCTTCCAGACAATGTTTAAGTTTGTTGCTTTCTCCTGCGGTCTACTAGCTAATGTGTTCTTTGCTGTCATATTTGGATATTCTCTTTACTGGTTCAAGGTAAGTTTTCACTTCCCTTGCAATTCTCATGTTTTTTGGAAGTTTGCTATATGGTAAATGACAAGTATCTCACTTTGCCCCACCCCACCCCAACCCTCCCCCACCCCACACTCCATAAACACTGTGAACTAATTCAATAACAAGTTCTTGGTTTACCTTGTGAGTCCTGGGAAACTATTTCAAAGACTGATGCATTTTATTTGAAAATATACATTCTCTTGTTACTTCATCGCCATAGAAACAAGATGTATTCAACATCGTGCTCCCGACTCGTGCCCAGGAGGGATCGTTTGTCGCTTATGTGGTTCTGGCTTTTGTATTCAAGGTAAATCTAAACGTTTTCAGAAGCATTTTGGAATTGTGTAAACAAAGAATTCTTCAAACTGAAAAAACGTCACCTGATGTACCTTGGAACGGTTTAGATAAATTATCGATTCTTCTACTATGAGAGCCAGAGAAAGTGTTGGTTGGAAAAAAGGGCCCAGGCAGATTAAAAACTTGCTGTACCAAGATTGAGCTATGTGCCGGGTAGGCCAGTAGGGTGCTCAAGCATTAGCCCATAAAAATTCCGCTTACCTGATGTATTGAAAGATCTCGGGCCGATTGCTTTCTTTGCAGGACAGATCTAAATCTTTGACAGGCCAGTTTTGGCCCTTGATGGACCTGTTAAAATGACCGGTTTAGATTATCCAAACAGCTTTGATAACAGTTTTTTTTTTTTTTTAAACTGTTTGAGTAGCTTACAGGTTTGTTTTCATATAGTGTAAGATTTCATTTCATGATTGATTTATCCAACTTTTTAAAGACTCAAAATAAGTTTGCAGTTTACGAAAGCCATCCATGGAAAGTATTTTCATTCCATGTCGGGTAGTAGTACGTCGTTGAGTGGCAACAGCATTTGAAGTTCTACAAGTGAGATTTTGGTTTCCTTGTGCGCTGTGCTCCTTTAAGTCAACATTCATTTAGTATCAAGCTGGTAGAATTATTTTTTGTTCTGCTCAGCTTTTATGTTATAGCTTCATGAAGAATTGCTCTCAGTATCATAGGCAGCATTGAATGAAACTAGAACATTTGGTAAGCTCCTTTAAGTGTATCATTCAGTGTACATATTTGTAACCCTGAAAATTCAAAATGCATAACAATTTGAAGAAAATCCTAGCAAACACATTTTTACAGGATTTTTACATGAATGTTTCATAAATTCAAATTGATTATATCCCTTTTTGTGTCATATATTTTCTTTCTCAGGCCTTTGACCTTGTGCATCTCTTTGCGGTGCAATGCTCGACCGACATCTTCTTGATCGATTGGGAGAGGTCAAGGGGTCGTCTGGTCCAGGCTAACGACGCAGCCATCACCAAGGGCATGCCAGCACCTGTCAGTATCTGGAGAACTTATTTCGTAGCCAATGAGTGGAACGAGCTACAGGTGACATGACAACGTCTGTTTGATATATAAAAAAAAAAATTTATATATTAAATATAATTTTTGTATTTTTTATAAAAGGCAACGTGTTATACATATTGCGTAATGACCATCACACCCCTCCTCCTCCTCCACATGGACATAAAAATAATCTAAAACATTACTGTCACAACAGATGTTTTTTTTAATACCCCTAACAAACCCATTAAAAAGTAAGAACAGCTTGGGTTATTAAGTCTGGAACACTTTCATTGGAAATGTACCTAAGCCTGGCCTACTTTGTATGGGCAAAGGTTGTTATTATCATCAAGTCAGTAGAATACTAACCTGCTGATTGAACCTGTTTCTGTTAAGAAAGTTTTCATGTAGTGTTTGTAGAAATTGTCAAAATGAAGCAGTTATTAATGAGTGGAGAAACCAAGGAATTTACTTCCGATATAATCACCACATCTCTGTATTCAAACTTCTTACTTAAAGCCCCATCCCTATAGAAAATAGGAAATTCATTTCCTAAGTGGGTCTAACCTCCAAATTCCAGGTGTACTTATACACTAAGTACAATTCAAAAACTCCAACTAAGTAGCAACCGCTTCCGACCCAAATAATAGAACCCGCTCTATCTTAAATTCCCACCTACTTAGAAATTCCTCCCCCCTTAATAATCCCTACCAAATTGGCTATTCAGTTCCGACCTCCTGTTTATTTATGGCTTCTTTACAATGTTAATTGAACAATACTTCACTTCTCAGCACCTCCCTGTATGAATAATAGACAACTTTCCCTAGAAAAAAAAAAAAAAAAGTGTCTATTCCACAAAAATATTATATTATCCCCCGTAGGACCTCTTGCGAGGTTGATCAGGGGTAAACTCCTATATTTGAAGGAATTTAGTTTTTTGTCGTGGTATGTGCTGAGATGTTAGTAATGAAATGTTCCCTGCTCCTTTAAACCCCTCTGAGAGATTTTGCCATTTAATACATATTTATCCCCAGAAAGGTGATAGAAGTTTTAATGATCAGAAATAGTCCAAATTTTAATAATGTTCCCTGCCACTTTTTCAGAGCATCTTATTTTAAATTGGAAAGACAGCCACTCTATGAAATTTGGGGAGCAAAGAAAAAAACCAAAGGCAGTTGCTCATTACACCCCAGGCTCCATCAATGTTTATCTATTTTTGTTTGTGATTTTAGGCCACAAGGAAGAGTCATACAGGATTACAACTACTGACAATGCTGTTCCTATTGGAGGTGAGTTTAGATACCAGCAGGAATGCAGTTGTATGAAAAATTAATACCTGTGAAGTGTAAGCCTTTTCATCTTTAACTATTTAGTTACAATGGTGGGGTGGGGGAGATTGGTTGGGGGTAGGGATCATCGGGAAAATTGGTTGGGGGTGGGGTGGGAGAATGCTATGTAACATATTATTTTGTATTGTAAGGGAAACATCATTTCTAGAGGTTGCCCAATACTTTTGTTTTGTTTCCTTGCTTCACTCCTATGCTCCTTCTCTGTGCTCCATCTCTCTGCTCCCTATGTCACCACTTTCATTCACCAGTCATCATACTGATAAATGACACAGCTTTTGTCGTGCACTTTATAAACTGTACTTTGCCTCAACCCATTGAGGGTTTGGATTTCGCGTCACCCAAAGCTAACATGGCTTGCATCATTTGCAAACAAGATATTCTGGTCAAGAATGTGATTGGTTAAATCTCTCAGACTTTGTTTAATTCCCCGTCAGTTTCTGTTTTATTGATTCTCTTATTACTATGTGTTTACTAAAGGTAAACATTGTATCCTTTCACTCAGACATTTGGCATTAGTATTATAACGTATTGTCATTCCTCGGCTAGATCTATTTACCACTGTTTGTATGTTAGGGAGAGATGAATGTTGAGTTGACGAGGTGGTCATCACAATGTACAAACCAGTTAGATCGCATCTTTAACCATTCGGTAAATGATGTATTAACTTGAGAACAAAACTGAGCAAATCTAATACAGAAAGTAGTTGGGACATTTAGCATGAATTTAATAACCAAATACAGAAGGTCTCCTTTGACTTGACTTCATCTTTAATGCTTCAATGTCTGTACCTTTCACTCAGGTCGTTGGCTTAGTCCACCTTACCACCACAGACCCCATCGGTTCTGTCAATCCTGACCCAAACTCTTACTACGGCGGTTATGATGTCATCCTCAGATTCGCCGTGGCGACTGGAATTTATCTGCTCATTGCGGCTGTGCAGGTATGAATCATTTCAAACATGAGCAGATGATCATGGAAAGTATAAAACCTGGTAGAACATGGCATGAACTGAATGTCTCGGTGGCATTTAGCTTGGATATATATATATATATATATATATTTATTTCCTTTGGACATACAATCAGCGTCCATAGCATAGTGGATAGGGTGTCCGCACATAAATCGGGAGGCCCGTGTTCGAATCCCGGTGGAGGCTGGAAGTTCTTTCACTGTTCTGGATTTTCCAACTCAATACAATTTTAATCATATATATTCATTTACCTTTGTCGTGTACCTCCAATTTCATTAACAAAAGTCTGTTCAAAGTATCTCTTTCGAGATCTGGCTTTAGGACTCACAAATGACTTCGAGATGGTTAGAACCATGTTTGATCTCTAGAGTAAGGCAAACAAATGTCACCAAAACAGAACTAGTATTGTTCGATACAGGTGACAAACGCCTACAGTGGAATTACGACCTTCCTTAGCAGTTTCAAACCTCTGGACATACAATTAGCATCCATAGCAGAGTGGTTAGGGTGTCCGCATGTCAAGCAGGAGGCCCGGGTTTGAATCCCGGTGGAATATATTTAT
>JAIPMN010002734.1:0-13100 GCA_020650975.1 Apostichopus californicus | reverse complement strand
TCCATCCATCCATCCATCCATCCATCCATCCATCCATCCATCCATCCATCCATCCATCCATCCATCCATCCATCCATCCATCCATCCATCCATCCATCCATCAATCCATTCATCAATCCATTTACGCTAGTTGCAATCGTTCTTCCGTCCATCCATTCTTCCGTCCGTCCATCTATCTACATTATATTTATATCAGTAATGATGAATATGATATTTGTATCATTGACAGCTCTTACACACACGGCTCCAACTAACGGTCCACATTTAGGTGGTGCAGACGTCTACAGTTCTGAGACTGTCGAGTTAGCTTCCGACGTTGGCAGTTTCACAATCCAAATTTTTGATGACGATGTGATTGAAGAACCCGAAGGGTCTCAAATCGGATTCTCGGCTGGATGTGGTCAAGGCAATGCAGTTCTTGTAAATAATGGAAAAACAGAAGCATTTACCATAATTGATAACGGTATGTGCTGTATATAGTATCGTTATTTTACTATTGGTCACGCTGTAGGGGTATAAGAGGTACAATTCATCCCCTAGGCCCGCCCCTTCCACATGCGCCTCCACCTTTGTTTATATCCACACCGTATCAGCTAACTGTTTGGGGTATTATTGCGACCGACACATTGAGTGACGTGTCACTGGTTCAAAATTCAACTCTGTTTTCGCTTGTGATCGGGCCTTAATTTATCAGTAAACAGAGCAAAACATATGCAAATCAAAGAGAGTATCATTCAAGTTCGATTGTATTTGTTCTGCTTTTACATAAGATGTTCTTCATTGGCCGATTTCTTCATAAGTGTTATTAAAATATATGGAATTATAGCAGCCGAGATGTACGCTAGAATTATTAAACCAGAAGTCATCAACCAAAATGAAAAGCATTTTCAGATTGACGAATATTCACTGCGACCTCAAATCTATTCTATTCTTTTTCTGTTTCTTCACAGATGACGAGATATTTTACGGTATCGTTAGCCCGGCAAGCATTGGTCGCAAAGAGTCAAGTGATGTTAGTGTTTACGCGATTACGACTCAGATCGACACAGATACGACCATTGTGGGTAATAATGCCGTGTGTCCTTTTAAGGCCCAATTGCCGCCTTTTTGTAAGTCTACCGACCTAACCTGCGACTCAGGCGATGTCTATGGAACTAACACCGTATTTCCTCAACCTAAAAGGGAGTCTCGCGGTCGTTTTGGAAGTTACATCATAACTGCTGCTTACAATACTCCTCAGTCCATACCGGTGTTCGTTTTACCAACCAGTGGTAAGTTCGACTCTCAAAGGTAGCATACGTCCATTAAAGCCCTATTGACTTACACACTAAATCACAAAAGTAATGTGGTCTCTAAGTCCATAACGAACTTCTTACTAGCTAAACGCTACCCATCCCCGGAAAGCTGACAAGTTGGCCGTTCATGGTACCATACATTTGCCGTATCATGACCATGCAGATTTTTGGCTATCAGAGCCTGTCTTCGTCACTTGTAAAGAAACAAACAAACCTCTTCACTCAGTGGTAAACAAATTTGGTACGCTGCTCCTGGGAGGCCTAAAGGGGTCTAAACTTGCCTCATTTGACCCAATCTTTTGCACCTCATGTGCTTCCATTCCTGCACTTCAACATGCAAGCCACTCAAACCCAGATCCTGATTGATAATAGGTAAAAATTGGTGTTCTCCTGCTGCTTTTTGGCACTTTTCCCAAAAGGCAACAATCGGGCGGATGCCATGGGTATATATACTCTAGGAGTATGCCACCTCAAACAATTGTTGACAGGGGGCATGCGGGCGTCCATCTCACAAAGTCACGTGGGTTAATATGAAGTCAGAGAACATATAAAAAAGCTGAAATTGCTCTTTAAAATTTTAGGAGATTTGTTTATTCATCAATATCGATGACTTTAACTCGGAAAGTATATCAGTAACCTAAATATTTTCTTTTTCAATTTTTAAAGCTGAATTTTAATTAGGTTGTAAATCTTCAAAATCTTACTACACCCGATATTATAACGCAGGTTTAGGTCCTTTTGTCATCTAACTAAGGTATTTCTGTGTTTACAACAAATTACGTGTTCATATTAAGCGAATTTGAATTTGTATAACCTCAAAAAGCAAAGGTTATGGAACACAAATTGAATGTATTGTTTTCGATGTATTGTTCCATCCCGTTAGATGTACTAAAACCCATTCGTGGTCCAACAATTACGATCAATAATGACGAAGACGTGGTCATCGGGGTTGACTTTTCTTCATTTACCCGGGAGTTGAGATGGAAATTGAATGGGAAGGAGTTACCGAAATTTAGTGGGAAATGTTACTTTGAAATAAAGAAAGCTAAATACGGCACCCATGACGGTTACTATGAGGTTACCCGAGTACAACGCCGGGATAGTGGATGGAGGACGATCATACGGTTAATCATCAGACGTAAGTGAATCAATTAACACTACTCGATAAGAATACGGATACTGGTCGGTTTGTTATAGTATTGTATAATCATAAATGTACAGTTTAAGAAACAAAAAAATAATAATTTAATCGTTTATTGTTAAAATTAATATCTGCCATTAGCAAATTAGAAATATCAAATTCAGTAGGAAATTATCATTTATTTTAAAGAAAAGTGAAGATAGTATTGGTTCGAAAACGATTTGACAACTTGACCTCAGTAAAGGAGAGTCATATGTTGTTGTTTTTTTAACCGAAGGTGTAAGTAGAAAGCATATTCTAAGTAGTGAGTTGTTCCATTAAAACTCCCTGTTCTAATCAAAGATCACACCTCAAGTTCAATTTGGTACAATCTGTTACAATCCAGAAAACAAAATAAAAGGGGCGTAAGAGAAATTCAATTTATTTCTAAAATAAACAAGTAAGCAAATCTTAAACAGATATTTAACCAAGATTTTACGACCGAAGTAGATTGGGACCAGAGTCATAAAGAATAGACCTGTACATGCAGGCTGTATAAACATTGGCATTCGAACTCAAATAGTTGGCGTGAAAATTATCTTGTTTCTTGCAATTTGTGTGGGATGACATCAACATTAAGACGTTTTTAGAATATATGGCACGTTAAGGCATATGAGACAACATGTATAGTCTATATGGGTTTATAGTTATAACGGTTTATATCGTGGAACTGCTTCATGGGCTTGTATCCTCGTTGACTATGACAAGATTACCTTTCACGTTATAAAACTGAAGTTACATACTTGATATCCTAAGATACCAGTTACAGAATGTTGCTTTCAAATGATGATGTTTGAAACACGTCATTTACTCTGTTAATTTCAGAATGTTCGGCTTGCCGATTCATCGGTGCGTCTGCCGATTGTACCGATCTCAGTATTCCTACGGAGACGTGCAAATGTTATAACGGAGGAGTTTGTCCAAGTACTTTTGGGGGAACAGACGATTGGAAATGTGTTTGTCCCTTGGGGTTTTATGGAAGGCGGTGCGCAACAGGTATGAATGAATGCATTAATGAATGAATGAACGCATGAATACATTAATGAATGAACGAATGAATGAATGCAAGAATCAATCAATCAGTCCATGAATGAATAAATAAATTAATCAATCAATCTATCAATCAGTGTGTTGGACCGGCAGGGCTATATGGACAGCGGTACGCAACAGGTCTGAATGAATGAATGAATGAATAGATGGATGGATGGACATATAAATGAATGGATTGGCATATGAATGGATAAATGAATAAATGCATGCATGAATACACTAATGAATGAATACATTAATAATTAAAACATGAATGAACGAATGCATGTGTAAATGCAAGAATGAATGAATCAATCAGTCAATGAATGAATAAATTTATCAATTAATCAACCAATCAGTATATTGGACCGGCAGTGCTTTATTGACAGCGGTGCGCTACATGTATGAATAGATGGATGGACGTATGAATGAGCTGATTGACATATGAATGGATGGATGAATGAATGAATGCATGAATGATATAATGATGGCAGGAATGCATGAGTGAGTGAATCAATCAATCAATATACATATCACTCAACCATGCTGTGGTTAAATCCCACGTTTGAGTGTAGATTGTGTTTCTATCTAAGTCGTATCTCTTAATCAAAACTTGTGTTTGTTTTCAGTTTACCCAGGAAATATCCGAATCGGTCCACCAGCTAAAGGTCTAACATGCCGCGACCTGGATAAAGGCATATCACGTGACTGCCGGGGTGTACTCTTCTGCTATGCTGACCCATTAGGATGTCTCTGTGCTCGCGGTTACTGGGGAGCGAAATGCGACAGAGGTATGTGTTCACAAACAATTCATGGTCGCATATGTCGTGTCAGTCATTTTACTGTTCCAGATGCGATCATAAATCATCTCGAAAGCCTTCACACCTCCCTGATAATTAAACACGCCATGAAGGATAGTTTACTCGTTATAGTACAGAAAATAGACAGCATATTCTTGAAAACTTCTGGCAACGGAACATCCCATTAATGAATATTACGTTACTCTTAATCCATGTACAATGCTGATTCTGGGGAAGGGAGGGGAGGGGAAGGGAGGGTTGTGGGATGGGAAGGGAAGGGAGGGGAAGGGAGGGGAAGGGGAAGGGAGGTGGGAAGAGATGAGAGGATAAACGTTCTACGTGAGTATCTTTCTTTCAAAAGGTCTTAGAGATTATTGGAAGGCAAAATATAGGTGTTAGTCGGTTTGGCACAATATTGAAGTTCAGGACTCCAACTGTCTAAAGCCATGTTTTGATGATCATTTCTAAAGTCTGAAATATGACAATATGAAAGTAGTACCCTGCATGCAGCTAGAATAAATACTTTCATCGGTTGACTTACTTTTCGGGAGTTATTCTTTTGTCATTCTTAGTTCAATAATTAATCGCAAATGTTAAACTTATCCAGCTCTGGAAATAAAAGACTCATCTGTTCTGTGTTATTGTCTGTTTCAGTGTGTCCTCGTGGACGATTTGGAGCAAGTTGTCTTCAACGCTGTAACTGTGTTGGACCTTGGGACAGCTGCGATCCTAAAACTGGCGTCTGTAAGTCAGGGCAGTGTAAGATAGGGTTTGACGGCGTAAATTGCCAGGAGGCACAATAATACATATAAACCATTCTTTTATTTTACTTTTCCCCTACAACCCCCACAGAAATCAGAAAGGAATCATTTGCTACCCTGTGGTGTTTGTCTAACTAATAGACCTAATATGCAGCCTATATTGACCCAAGAAGTCTTATAATTATTGTCGTTGAGGACCCCGAAGGTATCTAAGAATGTCAATCAAATTATTTGTCGTTTCATTTTATATTAGATTGCAAATTAATCAAGATGATGAATACATCTGTTTTGTTTTTACAACTGATGCATAATGAAGGTGGATGGATTTAAGCAAGAAATATATAAACAAGTTAAACAATTATATTCAATTGAGAAAAAAACAACTCTGACTTTGCCTTCATTTCAAAATTGTCACTGTTTGGTGATAATGCTGAATTATACATTCCCCCAGAAAACCTGTCCTGGCTACACAGACAAACTCAGACCTTATATTTTCACTCTCACCGACCCCCCCCCCCCCCACCCCCAACCCTTCATCCCAAAAGATAAGTCCACCCAATATTTTTGTGTTACCTATAGGCATACTTATGGCACCGCTCACTAATCCACACTAATCCGCCACTAATCAGCCCCTCAAGGTGTGCGGGTGGGGGGGGGGGTGGGTAGCATTGCTCTCACACCGTTGTCTATCCACAAATATATCAACCGCAGCTCATTCCAAATAGATCATAATAATAACATAACAACAGCATTGTAATACCAAACTATACACCTCACTCCCTCCCCAACAAGAACAATAAATAACAACAAACTCGTTGCCGTGGTTGTTAAACTGAGCTCAGCTTTCTTGTTTTATTTCATGTGTGCATCATGAATATGTTTGTGTTTTGATAGCTTGTACAGCAGACGCATACTATATATATATATGTCAGAACAAATGACATTAGCGTGTCTGGTACAGATCCAGCATGATTATTATTATTATTATTATTATTATTACACGAAATTTATATAGCGCCTTATTCAATTAAAAAATTGCTCTAAAGCGCTTTACAGCAAAAGAAAAAAAAAAATTGTTAGAAGTAAAAAAAGGTAAAAAGGTTATAAAAGTTAAGATTGTATAGAAAAATATATGAAAGAAATGTAAAAAATAAATAGAAAAATTATGACTAAAATACAAAATAACACCTGAATTAAGTACGTGCAGCAAGTAAAATAAAAAGTACATTAATCTGTGTAGACAATTAAAAAATTGCTCTAAGGCGCCTAACAGCAAAAGATCATCCCACCTTATGGTTCTTTCTCAGCAATGAATTGTTACTTTCATATTTCTTAGGATATACGCTCTTAGTGTTCTCAGATAAATACATCAATCAAGTGTAGTTTTGGAAAGCTGTCAGTTCATTCTATTATACACAGTCCATCATCCGCTGTCATTTTGCCTTCTTTGCAATGGAATGTTAAAGGGTGTGAAGACTCGCGCCAAAAGAAACGCTATTGCCGGTAATCTGACCTAGTTTCGAATAAGGTGTAACAGAAGTGTTAGACACCACCATCTATCCCAGAAAATACACACACAGCTTGCTACGGTCGGTAATTAGACACTAGTGTACTGTCAGTACATACAGCTGCGGTCAATACCCACAGCACAGTGTATAAACGATACAGCGATGGACATCTCAGGACCAGCTGATGATAACAAGGTATCACGTTCCATTACTGTCTGCATTTTGTAGCGACACGAACAAAACGTCACTTGCAAGCAACATAAAGTTAACTTTTTCAGATGGCCGCACGCGGTTTGGGGCGAGTCTTCAATGCCTTTAAGTCGGAATACTGGTTTTGAATGCAAAATTCTGCATTTTAAAATGCACTGAATTCAATTACGGCCTAATCAGTCTGTTTAAATTAGTTTGAGCAGGAGGACACCTCCATGAGGAGATTGAGAAGCTTCTTATTTTAGGAACTTTCTGCTGTGCTATAAGGCATCGACCTTTATAAATACATCCTCCACAATATCACGGTTTAGCGCACTGAAAAAAAAGTGTTGTACAAAGAAGTTGTTCACATGTGATTAAAGTGACGTCAGTGCTGCTCCGTGATAACTTAAACTAAACTTTTTACAAGATCATAGATAGTCGCTATTTGCCGACCGAAGTGACCTCCATACGCAAAAGTCTTCTATTACGTAACAGGGACAAAGGTCAGTGATTGTCAGACGCAAAACAGATTATGTAGATGTTACGCAAAACAGCAACCGTAGAAAGTCGCTGGCATCGAAATCTATGTAATTCGTATACTATACACTGCAGTATGTGCAGTAGTTATTGAAGGAAACGGTAAACGGTAATTGGTACATTTAGGTACCTTATTACATACTTCTGGAATAACAATACGTAGATATCGAACGTACTTTGGCGGGACAGAAGCGCGAAGATAAGTGGTTTTAAAAACTGTCTGATCTAAATGGCAAGCCGTACCGCTAATTCTCTCGGAGTGTTAGACTACATTGTCTTTGCTGTATTGCTTATTATTACGGTAGTCACTGGGCTGTACCATGGACTCTATAAAGGTGGTCAGAATACCACAAAAAAGTAAGAACATTTTGATAATATTTTCTTTAAGAGTTAATGATGGCCATCTAAGATTAATTGCTTCCAGTAACGCACCGACTGGGGGTACTCATAGGACATTACCTTCTGTGTAACGATTTATATAGGTTCGGAATGAAATGGGGGTGTAGGCGGTTTTACACTATCTAACGCAACGTAGTGGCCAAGAACCTGAAGTATTTTTAAGGGAGGGCCCGAGGAACATGAACTTATAGCATGCTCCTCATGGTGAAACATAATTGCACCTATTAGGTGAATTGAGTGTACTTTTAATAGTAGGAAAGACTAGCGTAGGTTCTTATGACCAACTATAGAGAGAGACTTAATTTAAGAGAGAGACTTAATTTGATTCGATAAGACGGTCACCTGTATTCATCGTTCACCAACTTCCTTCTATGCATAAAATTGTCCAAACAACTCATGAACTTTTGTGTGTGGGGGGGGGGGGGCAGGGTGGGGAAGGGGGCCTGGCGGGGAGGGTGAGGGGAAGGCCGGGCGGGGGAGTAGTTTTATGGATGAACGGGCGACCCTAAGCACTCTACAATAATTAACAAACTTTACGATGAATGACTTCTTTTGCACTGTCTTTGGTTATAGATTCATCCTCGCCGATCGTAAGGTGTTCAGTTTACCTGTAGCGTTGACGATTTTAGCCTCGTTTATATCACCCATTACCTTGCTTGGTGTGCCTGCCGAAATCTACACCTATGGTGCTGAATACATCCCTAGTGTTTTACAAAACTTTATCATGCTACCAACGGTCATTTTTCTGTTTGCACCAGTATTCCATGGATTGGATATTATGACGTCATACCAGGTTTGCAATTTTTTTTACATTCATATTAGCGTTTAGTCATTGGGAAGGAATTTAGATGCCATTCGCAAACAAAATAAAACAGAACAGAACAGAACCAAAAGTGGAACCAAAGCAAAGCAACAATTTACTGCTAAGAATATTTGCAGCATATTAATAAAAATACTGTAGCGTCAGTATTTAATGATATATCTATATCTAAACATTGAACTTAACACACGTATCCACTATTTTTACATTTAATTACATAGGAACGGGCCACCGTGCCGGGAGTTGAACAAAATGAAGACCTTTTGAATACATGATATCAAATATATATTTAATAACATTTAATAACTTGATGGTTATTTTCTCATCGGACTGGCATACCAATTGGGAATATGAGTAAAAGAAACTGACCGTTATCATATATATGGTTGTCGAGGAAACGGAAAAATTGGTAAGCTCAATAATATAGTTACCATTTAGATACCATTCACGTACATTTATGAAATAAAGAATGAGTCTGTGTTACTTTACTTTGTTTTGTCGAAAACATGATTTACTATAGGCCATCGCACATTCAAGAAGTTGTAAAAGGCCTTTAATTATATACTTGCTCTTGTATTTGTCTTAATAGTATTTGGATCTTCGTTATGGTTACCCAATGCGTTGTTTTGGAGCGTTTATGTTTCTGTGCCAAACGACATTTTATACAGCTATCGTTATGTTCACACCGGCCCTGGCTATAGAAGCAGGTATGTAGGCCTATATGTAAATACAAAAAATATGTATACAAGTATATATTTTACGAAACAAATACATTGGAAAGACATTAGAGGCGTGTCTTATCTTGGTCAAGTTCAAGTTAAATTTACATTCATTATTTTCAATCCTGTTATCCTATAATCTAGTTTATTATACTTTATTTCTTTTTCGAGCCCCAGTATAGATGGGATGTGTAGTGGCAACACTAGTAAGTAAATAACCTTATAGTAACACTTTCGCAATAGGACGCCCTCATATATTGCATAGGTCTTATACCCGACTTGACGTACGCATGTGCCCCAATTGAAATGAAACAAAACCAAACGTCTCGGAAGTTTGATGCAAAACACATCTTGATAATTAATAATGAAGAAGATGTCTTAATGTTTGAAATTTGATGAGTGTTCATTTCTCCACAGTGTAATATTTCATATTCTTTTAATGCAGTGACGGGATTCAATCTCTGGATTCTAATCCTTCTCACTGGAATTGTCTGTACCTTCTACACCACTATCGTAAGTTGCTGTGAATAGCGTTTTCAAACAAAAATGTATTGCGCATGCTCAAAGGGTGACATTTATGAGTATACAAAATCAATAAGAAGGGAACGAATTTCATGGGGAATTATATGCTTTGTTTATTCGTCCAAAACGTTTTGTATTCAAATCATATGGAGAAAACAGGTTGCTTAGTTAAAAACAACATTCAAAAATTATGTTAATATCTCTGAATATTCATAAGGTGGGATGGCACTTGAATGCCTGGTACCGCCGAGTTTTGTAAAGCTCTGACGGTCTCTTATGTTTGGTATCACTAAACATGCACGTAACTTTGCACTCGAATGAATTTTTGGTTTTACTTTTCATGAACACCTTCACTTTAAATGTCCGTACGCCAATAAACCACCATAGCATACAAAGTATATCAAGGGAGTATTAAAGGTCCGTTAACCTCTGGCTATGTAAAGTTGTGGGTTACAATTATTTCAGTTCCCCCGGTCCTCCATCAGTCCCAATTCTCAACCAATTCTGTTCACGGGAGGTGAACGCTCTCATATAAATTTAGAAAGAAAAGAAGCATAGTGCAGGTCGATTGCTTATAACAAGGAATTTGCTCTCCTATTATATTATTGCTGCCATTTCTTCTAGAAAGAGTGATACTTTTGGAACCTTTTGTTTAGTTTTCGAAATTCTGTATAGTGTCTGGCTGCAGACATTTAAAATTTCGAACTTCTCTTTCCAAGAATTATTTCCCTTAGTGCAAGATAAATGAATATATATGTACATTTATGAAGATAAACATAAGATATTTTTCAGGTGAATTGTCATTGTGACATAACTAACTCGGTTGCCGTCGGATGTATTGGTAACAAATCAGAAAACAGTATGAATGTATCTCTCCCCCACGCCACGCCACCCCACCTCACACCCCATCCCACCCTCAAATACTGTTAGGGTGCGAGAGGGTTTTCACAGAGGGATTAAAAAGAAATTGTTAGTAATTCTAATAAACAAGTAACTCCTACAACTGGATTATCCATTTTAAACGTAAATTTATGGAGAAAGTATTTAAAAAAAAAGGAAAATGGTATTAAAATGCAACATGCGCTGAATATGGTTCTTTTCAATGACCAGTGGTACATACCCAATTCACTCACAGGGAGGACTAAGGGCCGTGATTTGGACGGACGCATTCATGGCTATTGTGATGTTCTCTACTATTGTTGTTCTGATCATCACGGGTACCAACGCTGCCGGAGGTTTCACGTACGTCTGGGAAGTAAACAAAATGGCGAATCGAACAGACATGTTTCAGTAAGTTTTAGAGAAGCTTTTCCTTTAGATCTGTTTAGCTAGTTCCTGATCTGCTCCCATTTGTTTAGCTTGTGTCACGGGTTCATTTATTCACGAAATCGACGACAAGAGGCGACGAGAACAACAATTATGAGAAGCGAATTGATATAACCTTTTTATTTACCAAACGAAAAGAAATTTTCTACAATTTTATTTTTACATTGACGTCATATTTAGTGTGTTCTCACTCTTTTTTTTCACTCTTTTCCAATTGAAAGATTTCCATTGGATCTGACAGAGCGGTTTACTTTTACCAATCTAATGATTGGTAATTATTTGACGAATCTTGCAGTCTGGGGAGTATCGCAAACATCAGTACAACGGGTTCTATCTGCAAGAAGTCTTAAAGACGCACAGTTGTTAGTATTGAAAGGATGGAAGGTCATGTCATCATGACACTCTCATTTGCATAAACTGACGAAAAAGTCAATCTTTTCAATCGAAAGTGTGGCACGTAATTGTGTCGTCAGAGTTGGACAAATATCTTATCCGATCATGAATTGACTCATCAGTTATGCATAAGATATATAATGTAAATGATCTTTAGTTCCCTGAAGAAGGGAACGGTTTTTATAACTTGGCAAACATACACTCATTTAGGATGTTACGCGGGCTACGGTACTGACTTCATTAAGTGTATTGTGACTCACAGTTTTCGGTCAAGGTTCTAGCGCGTATATGTACCCAAAGTACGCATGTGTAGTTTGTTTATTTTCTGTTTCTGCAGTATAGTGGTATACTTACGTGACATATCAATACAATTATTTTGTTGTTTAAAGACCTAAGTTAGTTATGAAGTGAAACAAGTTATCTAACACAGTATTCCAAAAAACCCATTCTAATTCCTTTATTAACAGGTCTTTGGCTATGAACATCCCAATGCTGGTTGGAGTACTCATTATATGTTGTCTACAGGGACTAGTTATGTATGCCTATTACTATGGTGAGTAACATCCTTTTTTTTCTATACTATGAACAATCTACGAGTGACTCACTCAGTTTTTGCAAGTCAAAACAACATGTGATGCAGTCAATGGAATTCCACACAACAATGTCTCCATTCCAGATAAAAGTCACCTCAACATGAGAATCTCACAAGTGGAAATTAGTATGGTACAAAACAATTCCTCCGGGCGATCAATAATTTACGCGCATTTGAAACAGCTATATATAATGTGTATAATTAGCTTTGCCGTCACGTTTGTGCAATACTAATAAAGCAAAAATTGTCAGTCATAACTGGATTCCATCGCTTAAGTTAAACTAAAATCATCGTAAGGTTTGAGGCCACAAATAACATGTTAAATAAAAGTGATAATTTTATAATAAAAGTTATAATCGCCCTATGTCAGCATTCAGATTTATACTTTTTGTTTTCAAGAAAACAATTCGTTTCTCTGCCTTTCCCATTTATTTCCTTTTTTTATTACGTTTCTTTACCTCCCAGGCCCAAGCCCAATCGACGGTACTATTCGAGGGCCACCAAACACCACCACTCCAGACCAGGTATAGCAAGAAATATACGGCTCTCAAATGCAGATCATTCATTTGACAAGTTTGAAGAAGAAAAAACACTTGATATTAATGTTTCTTCTCTTTAATGCGCTGATTGCATACAACAACGTTTTTACTTGGCATTTGATAATGTACACTTTATTTCGATATTGTTGGGGGAAGGGGGGACTGCAAACTCTGTTCCCTTTTAACTTTACTCTTCACTTGATTTACTTCTATGTCTTCCATTGTTGTCAGTGGCTCTGTAAGTTTCTTTCGGACATGAATTGTTTCGCAATTAAGAAAACAAATTAAAGACAACATAATTTCTATTGCCCTAGATTACTGTCTTCTTTGTGAGTGAGCAATTTGGGGGAATTCCCGGTTACCAGGGATTATATATATCCTGCCTCGTTGCGGGATCTCTCAGGTGAGTAACCTGATGAATATGTTAAAAATTCATGCATATATTATATAACACAATGGGACAAAGGATTCTTGGCTTGAATAAATGT
>JAIPMN010002733.1:28679-42360 GCA_020650975.1 Apostichopus californicus | reverse complement strand
TCAAATGTCTACAATAAAAATAATCTACTACACAATCCGCACTTGTCTTTTGCAAATTATACAAAAGAATACGTTTTCTCACGCAATTTTCCATGCAATACGTCAGTAGACCTAAAATTTGTCTTCATTTAGTTGAAAATGATGACGATTTTAGAGATGACATTTTTACACAGAAACATATATCATAATGCATGGTTGAGCGTCAACCTATCAACAGAATTATAAGCTGGGAAGCTCTATAAATTTGTAGCCAAAATAGGTTACTTACAATGCTCCAACTTCATACCTTACATATTGCTGAGTAAATTTAAAGTGATTGGTGATTATTGTTTTTGGTTGGGCGCCGGGGTTCGTAATGGGAATGTTACCCCTTGTTACATAGTATGGCGAGGTGTTGAAGCTTCTGACTAACAAGGAACAGGATAGGCAAGGAAAAGGATTGGTCTATAGGGATCCCTACATGACTTATAACGTGCCAATGTTCAGTTGGTAGAGCGCACGGTTTGTCAACCCTCAGGCTATTGGTTCGAATCCGGTTCTGGCGGGAAATTTCTATGCTCTTTTCAAGAGAACCAAACTGTTATCATTTTAATTAACAATAAGGTTCTTTCTATTATTCGACGAAATATTTTTTCCAGAGCCTATCCAATGTATAGTTATTCATCTAGGCATACAACAACTTGTTCTCTCACAAAAAGAGTCGAACTGCCAAAACAGCTTTTGTTATAGCGGTTATCGGTAACAGGTCGCGGTCATCGGTTACAGGTCGCGGTTATCGGATCGCTAATGATTGAAGCTGATGAAAATGGCTACGTAAGCAAAACGTGGTTGCACAGTGCTGTCTTGTGGCTCGTGGGGCACGCTATGTTTTTAAGGGGGGAAAAACCCTCAAATGTGTCCCTTTTCATAAATAAACATAGGTTGCTGTTGTTAATTTAAATTACTCATCTTTCCAACTTTGGTAATGAAAAAGTTTGTTGAAATTAAAGACAAATTAAGGAGAAATTATGGACACTGTTATGAGAAAGCGCCGTTTGTTGAAATATTACAGAAAGTATAAAAAATAGCCCCTTTAAAAGAAAAGAAAAGAAACAACAACAACAACTTTCAAATACTGGATTTTATGCTACAGAATGCAAACAGGGGTCCATTTTGTCTTCATCAGGTGATTTTGCGGCTTGCTTACTCAAATCATAATGAAAGTCCCACGTCCCACTGCGCTTTGACGTTTGTACCCCCCCCCCCCACCCTCCCTCTTCCACGATATATAAGGTCAAATCTCATTGCAATATATTACCCTGTTATCAGGGGGATACCTCGCCCGTTCTGTATAACTTATCGATGAGCTGTTAGACTACTCATCGCCAACGACTTCAAAAGACCTTTTTTCACACGCTCAAAGTACAAGCACAAGTCCACAATGATATTGCATATTTTTCGAGACAATACCACTGACTCGATACTATTCAAGGCGCCACCTCTTAATTGACAGCGTCATTACAGTGCTAATATAAGGGTAACAATGACCCATATGATTGTTACTGCGAAAATCTTTCTGCTTCACTGCTTTCACCCCGAAAGGCACAAAACCCTGCGACCTCACGGTTGTTCTGTAAGATTTTAATTTTCGAAATTGTTGTTGTGAAAATCTATAGTTGTATAAATTTTGACCGTGGACGTGCTGCCTTTACATAATATGATGCCATTTGCAAAAAAAAAAAAACTCCCGCGCAAACCAATAAATTCAAATCACTAGAAATCATGACGTCACAAGGTACGGCTCCGTGACTAAACAAAACCGCTTGTTATATGCAGGTACGTATACCCCAATTAGGTAAGTGTACGTTCCCCTGAAAAGGTAACCGGAAAAAGTCCTAAAAGGACCCACTGGCAGTTTGTGAGTGATCATCATTCTCTTTCATGATTGGATGTTGAAGAGTATGAAATAAAGAACTGATGCTCTAAAAATCTGGATGATTGAAGGTGATTTAAGGATTTTAGAAAATCATGGGTGAAACAAGAAGATTCCGCAGCGACAGCTGGCAGATGGGATGGGGAGCACTATGCTAACCTTTGAGCCCTTCTAGCTCAAAATCTAAACGGTCATGGTGGCAAAAAGTGAATGCGCTATTATAGCTCAATCCATCAGCTATCATATAGCAGGTAGGAAATGTCAGTTGAAAACTTCTAACTTCTCCCCAAAACTTCTCTAGCGGCCTTGGAAAGTGACGAGTTTAGTGTGTAAAAGTCAATGGGAGCAATTAATTGTGGTGTGACACCTGCATGAGAGTCACGGTTAAAATTCATCAGTATTGGCTCAAAATACGCTAGAAAGTCAATTTATGGTCACTCATGTTCAAGCTTGAACAAATTTCACAGCCAACCTTCAAAGCCACCGCCTACATCATCACCCCGCCCCCCCCCCCGGCCTATACAAAGAAACAAAACAAAGCTAGAAGATGTACATTTCTATAACTCACCCAATATTTTTTATCAGGGTCTCTATGCTGATAGCAAGATGACAAATGAAGTCCGACGGTAATGATACACTATAGGGCCCGTTGTTATGCGCACGTGGTTACACTCTCGATGTAGGAGGACTGGGTATATAAGAGTGCTACATCAGTTCCGCGAAATAAAATCTTGTTTTTGTTTGTTTTGTTTTTTGCACACTGAGGCTTTATCAGGTGTGACACTTTCACATGCTTGAAATGTTTAAATTATTATCCATTTTCAGCATATAATTAATTATACGTCTAATGTCAATTCATCATCAAAGATGTAAATCAAATGTTCCAGTTCCGCTGAGAGCCCAGAACATTTTAAGCTTATCACTGTCCCGATGTAAGGGGACTTGGTATATGAGATAACCGTTTATCAAATCATCGAAATAATTGTTTTCATTTATCTTTTTTTTTTTTATGCTGAGGGCTCTATCGCCTGTGACACTTCTAAAACTGTGTATAGGCTATCCATCCAATGGCAGCAGTTCAATGGTTAAATTTCCATCCAAGTTTTCAGCATGTAGTGTATTCTTGTCTAATACTCAATACATCGTCAACGATTTCAATGAGATGTTCCAGTTCTGCAAAGAGCCAGACAATGTTAAAATAACCCCAGTCCCCGGTTATAGAGGTCTGGTAAATGAGAGCGCCACCGCGAAGTAAAATTTGAGGTTTTCGTGCTGAGAGCTCTAGCAAGTATTATTTCTCGTCCAATGTCAATACATCACCAATGACAGCAATGAATGTTACCATTCCGCTGAGCGCCAGAACATTTTAAGATGGCGCACGAATAAAAAAAAACCTGCTCCCGGGCTGGCTGTACAAGTTCTCCGCCGTGTACATTTTGTTTAAGCAAATTCTCAGTCGACGGAAATTGTGTAATTACGTAATACAATCAGTGGATCATCTTCATCTTCAGTCATCTTCAGTTTAATTGTCTCATACATTCCTTCGAGGGACAGAGTACTGTACGGCCCCTATCCACTCCCTTCCACAGCTACAGTAGTGTACCCCTCCAAGAGCGCAACCTCGTATACGTTTGGGGTGATATACTCCCCCTTCCACCAACGAAAAATCAAGGGGTTATCCCCTCCCACTGGCATACAGAATAATTTTTAAAAAATCCTACAATCTTAAGTCGAAAATTCTGCAACATTGTTTCAAACGTTGCAAAATATACAGTCGAAACACCCTCCATTTTTTTAAACAATTTTTTTTTAATTGAGGGACCACCCCTCCCCTGGACGAGTAAACATTTATTCCCCTACCCCACTGCGAAAAAGATGGTTGCGCCCTTGTATCACAGTCTCTGATAGACCTTCCCCACTATGATAGGCCACCCCTCCCTATGGCCCGTGGTATGCGATCATTTATGAGCTTTGTTCACTGAAGTTCTTCTCGACACTTGAAACCCCTTCCCACACATACAATGCGAGCAAACAAACAAACAAAACTCAGACAGACATCAAAATATTGTTGTACTGGAATAGAAAGGACTAAGATCTTTCCCCGGCTTTGGGCAACGCATGGCTTCAATTCACAGCACCGTGGCGGATGAAGAAGTTAGTGCTAACGTGCTTCCCATAAATTTGCTACAAAAATGGTCATTCGATCACGCTTTCAATAACATGTTGATGGCGCTCTTCTTTAATGAGACCACTACATTTATAATGAGTAAACAAAAAAATATGTGCAAAAACTACCGACACGGAAGACTTTGAAAAGACCTTCAGGAAAGTTTACATTTGTTTATTTTTAATTCGCGAACGTAATTTGCTTTAGGACCTGACCCTGCAATCCTAGCAGGCAATTTATTAACAAGGGACTTATGCAGGGAATTCATTACAAGGGAATTAGGGGGAAATTGCACGAACTGACAATAGAAAGAATAGTAGGCCTGCAACCGGGGAAAAAAAGCCAGTTAGTTCTAGGACGTTTTCTTCTGTCATAGGAAAAATATAGGGTTTACGCCCTCTTCAATTTTCTCACAGTACCAAATGAAGAAGGATAAATACAATACATAAGAAAACAAGCAACAACAACGCTAATATAGAGATTCTGAAATTTATTTGAGAATATACAGATATTTTGAAATCAACAAAAACAGCAATATGATAGAAAACGTAATACAACTCTGACATTTCCAGATTCGGGGTGTGGTGGGGTTGTTGGGGGTGACGGTGACATACTAAGACACACCCACCCAAAATGGATATTCCAGTGAATGGTAAATAGGCCATGTGTGTGTCATTTGAACGGAATGATATGCATTAAATTATGAAAGCAAACGTTCCCAAATTGATGAGGGTGTGTGTGTGTGGGGGGGGGAGGGGGGGGGGTGTTGAAGAGGGGTAGAAGGGGCATCCTGTACCTTCACACAAATTAACAATCAAACGGTTAATGCCACTTTTGATGGTGAGCTTGACAGAAAGGCTGATAAGTTCACCGTACAAGTAGAAATGTGTCGTACCAGACAATCTTCAGGACTGCAAGTCCTCGCATGACATACACAATTCATTAATGTCCCCACCAACATTATTATCACGCTTGACGACTATCAAATGTAGTAGATGAAATACCATGAGAATAAGCAATAGAGGAATGAATTCTGCTTATTATTAAGTGGAAAATTAAAAAAGTAACAGAAGACCATCTTTTTCTGTAAGGGCGTAGGAGGGTGGGGGCTGGGTGTTGGGGGCTGGCTTGAATGTCAATGTGCACAGATGGAAGTTTATATACTTCAATAATTGAGACAATTTCAGACCATTTAAGAACTAAGGAGCAGCATGATACAATTTGTTTAATAGTGAGTAAAGAGACTATTTACGAGAGATGAAAAGTTCTGGCTCGCAATGTTTAAGTTCTACATAATCTTTGGTTCGGCAAAATGGCCTCTGGACTGTCAACATGTCCGCTACACGCATAGAGGCAGTGTTCAGCTAGTTAGCACGTCTACGAAACTGAATAGATTACTTTAACGATTTGTGTGTGAGGTAACAGTGCATTTCTACAGAGTATGCCACCTGATCAAATTGACATATACACAATTCTGTGGTCATGTGGCATGTAACAATACTAGTTCATGGAACATTCTGTTTCGTACAAATCACTTTCTTCAGATGTACTGATTGGATATGATAGAAAAATTCTCCCGCATCACACACAAAGAACGAACGGAAGAAAATGAAAACAATGAAAAAGACAATATGGAAGAATGACTAAATATGTGAAGAATTAGAATGAAATACATGCCTCTTAAAACAGAGGATAAAATGGACCAATACTGATATATAATATCGAATTTCAATAAATTAAAGTGCTAATTAAGCCAAAATATGATAATTATTGATGTATTAAATTACTACTGAAATACTGACAATTACTAATTACCAAAAATCGATCATTTTGCAAGTAAATTGTTACCTTGTTCGGAACAAATGTACCTTAACATACCCCCATCACGTTTTTCCGCCTTCCAATTCTTTAATTACCTGTTTCTCGATTTACGGTGGCCATTTTGGAATGTTTTTGCTCTCATTTCCTGAGAGATCACATAGAGGGTGGATAGTCAAAACAGTGTCTTAACCAAACACAAAAGATGCATCAACCCCCCACCCTCTACCCTCACCCTCTAACCCCCTTAATAAATTCAAATTTGAAACTTCGGATGCACTTAAAAAATGCAGCCATTTTAGGAAATAACGTCATCAAGTAGTGAAAACAATTCAAAACAGATTTTTTTTTTTTTCCTTTTTCGGTATCCACTGGTAACATTTGCCCTTTCATCATTTAACACATTCAAAAAAACAAAAGGAGTCACAACACAGCAGACAAGGAATGAGATAAATGCAGCCAGTGTTTTGTAAAACAAACAAATAAGAGATGTCAATTTTGCAGCAGCCCATTGATTGATTAAAGTTATGCTACCAATAATATTTGATCAGTTTCTTCAAAACTACTGTGCTTCTCTCCAACACGACTCCCCCCCCCCCCCCTGCAAGGAACATGCCGCTTGGTTTACAGGACATCCATTTTGGTCCAACTTCTCCCCAGGTCATATCTATTGAAGCTATTATGAAATATTCATGTTAAACTTGATGTTTGGGCAACAAAGACTTATTCCATTAAAAATATCCATAGCAATAAGAAAGACTGAATTTTACACACAATGAATGATGAAAATGTTAAAAGCCAAAAAAATAGAATAAAATAAGGCACAAAATTCTGTGAATCCGTAAAGGAGAGACCAACTGAATTGCAAACGCACGGGACCATTGAATTTCAAATTTAATTCAAAAGAAACTGTTGAACTTCAAACTATTGCCGATTTAATTTGCCCAAAAAATAGTTTGCAACTATGAATAAAGTCAGTCAAAAAATGGGGGAAGTTACAACATAAAGCTGTTTAGATATCTGAGCTCATGAAGATGTGATTTGGATGTTAATACAAGTCATCATATGAGATTGAAATGTGAAAATATGATTCTTCTATAACTTTGAATTAATTATACAATAAGTATTTGATGCACTCCTACCATAAATAAAGAGAAAAAAATCACAGATTCAATTTTTTTTTTAAATAATTGCCTTAACTTACAAAAAGACACCTTTCTATTATAGAATAATTTTTACACAAGTTTTGGGCTCACCTGACATATTGAGAACTACATAGTTCAGTAGCTCAATAATGAATTATATATTTCTCAAATTTTGAATTATATATTTCTCAAATTATGAATTATGTTTCTCAAATTATGAATTATATATTTCTCAAACTATAGACCAAGAAATATAAATTACAAGCCCTTGGCCTTTCTCTTGCAGAATATCTTCAATAGGAACTACATAGTTCAACACACCAATAAAATGAATTATATAGTTCTCAGAATAGAGATTAGCAAACATATGATGATAATAATTATGAAAGGTGCAAAACTATTAATTAGGGAAATGTACATCATGTCTAGAAAAATCAGTACATATTGTCCAATAATTCCCCCAAAGTTTAAGTACACATAGGAAATACCAAATTAAAAGAATTGGAATGTCACATCACAGCTTACAATAAAAGAGAAATACAAAATTCATGATATGCCAGTAAAATTGTCCATTTCGTTTTGCTTGATGTAAGAAATATAAAGTACAAACTTTTTGTGACACTGTTTTTAAAGAAAGGAAAACTAGGAGTTTGAAACACCACTTAATTTCAACCTTTGCCAGTATTGATTTTACAATAGAGTTAATCCTATAATAAATGCTCGAATGTGGTTAATATTTCAGATTACCGTAAGTCACTATTAAACACGCCTTGTTATTGTTACGATATGAAATCATCGTTTACATCCAAGCTCCCAGTAGAAGTTCCCTTCAATTTTTTTTTCTTTATGCATTATTTTGTTGTAGACCACAGTTAAACACACCAGATGCAATAAAGCAAAAACAATACAAATCATAAGAAAGGAATCTCTGTAAATTTATAAAGTAACTGTTGTTGTAGGAAAACAGACTCAGCTCATCAAAACTTCATTAGAAACAATTTTGGACTACTTCTATCATGTCCTTGTAAGGATTAAAGACTACTGGATTAAAAGCTTACCTGGAGGGATTGTAAATTGTTCAATTTATGAGAAAATAATGACTAAATAACACAACAAAAACAAAAACACTCTTACACCTATTGTGGAGTGCAAAACTTTCAAATAATCTCTCTTTTAAAATAATGCTTCCCCACATGCAGTTTTGATGCTATGGCTGATTCCCATGGGAGAAAAGTGAGAGAGAAGGGGGGGGGGGGTAGTTTTGGGATATTTACAACCAAATTTTGCCTTTTAAATTCTTTTTTCAACTCAAAAGCTGTGGGAATCATTTCATGGTGACATCAATTACAAGAATCTAATCTCTGATTCCACAAGAATTACTCCAGTCTTTCTTGTAGCTTCAATTGAGGTAATAAGTCAGTATTAAACGAGCCTTATCATTTACCGATAGAAAAAAATTTGACCCATTTTGTTCATGAAAAATGTCATCAGCTTAATCTAGTTACATTTGATATGGAAATGATTTTAATCCAATCTTTTCTCTTTTTTATGTCATTTAAGCAACTTTACTGAGTAGATTGATTTCAATATTAAAGTCCAATAAAAATGTTGGTCATAAGGTTGACTACTCAAGTTTAAATTCGAATAATGTTAATAAATAAAGTTAAAAAGTCTCGAATAAAGTTAAAAGTCGAAAATTTGACTATATTTCCAATTTTGATTTTTTTTCTGGGATGGACGTACCATTATGACAAAGTCGTAAATCAAAATATATGGTGACGTTTATTAGTTTGGTCGACCACAATCTTAATTATGCGCAAATACAACGTAATTCAGATGGGAAAATATTCGATGGATTTCCCCAATCGGCAGCATTTTTTTCATTTTTAGGGGGGAAATGAACTTTCACTGAAAGTTGATGAATTATGGGAAAGATATGAAGAATATAGTGTAATTCTAAAACTCACAATATCAAAGAAGAATACACATGGAGCTTCAAGAGATTGTGGAATGTGGTCTGCAAAGATGGACTTCTATGAAGAGAATTATCTGGAGTCAAAACTCTCAACGACCGACAGAGGTGATGACATCTACTATGATCGAATCACTCGACAGTAACAGATTTAGCCAAATTACGGGGACAATCCACCTGGAAATGGAAATAATAAAAATATTGAAATCACTGAAAAAAATCCCAAAAATTGAATCCGAAAATATGACATGTGAGAAATAAATCAATTTTGACAAGCAGGTTTATGTTTTAACTCTCTTATCATGGTTGCAAAGAAAAGAAAAGAAAACAAGAAAAAAAAACAGCATGATAAAAAGAGTTGCTTTTCATCGTGTGTGTCAGCATACATTGACGGTATCATGAAAAAACTAATTAAAAACCAATTACCATATTTAATCAAAAAAAAAGTTTTCAAAATATTACAGATTTTTGTAATTTTTGGGGGATTATGGATGCATTCGTACATCCTTCAGAACTTGAAATTCTCTGGAAAAAAGTCATGACAGAATGTCTCCTAATGTGTCGTTAAGAACTGGTTTAAAAACACAAATATCAGTGGTTACAACTGATATGATATAAGGGAGGTAGGAGATACCAAAAAGTGGGAGATAATCATACTCACATCATATCCTCTCATGACTGCAATGTGGTAGGCTAGAAGCTGAAGTGGAATCACACAGAGAATACCCTGCAGACAGTCAACGATATGTGGAAGCTCGATCACTCTAGATGCAGACTTGACTGCGTCCGTGTCACCTTTGGTACATATTATGATTGGTCGACTCTAGGGACAGAGAAAGAAAGACAAGACGAGAAAAAATGAGAACCTAGAAGAATTACTGAATAAATGAGATGGTTTTTCGTCTACAAATGTTGTGTGAGGTGTTGTTAGTTAACTGTTCATTATCTTGCTCCTCCTTTTGTAAAAGCATGTATGATTGTGGTGTTCATGGTTCCCACGCTTTTAAGCACACAAAATTCCTGACTTTCTGAAGCCCAAAATGTAGTCTTTTATGGTTGACTTTGAAGCCTACACTTAAAGTAGATCTAACTGTCAGGCTACCTCTGTTAAGCCCAACACTTCTATCTCCTGCAAAACGCATGCTAACCACTTTTGTTAATTTTTGAAGGATGGGGGAGTGGGGAGGGGGACAGTCAAAGAGTCATGAACTGCAAGCATGTGATATTGTTACCGTAACTATTCAACAAAGTTTCATTTCTAACGTTAACTTTCCTCAAATCCTCCAAAAGCCTTGCTCTTGTAAGTCATATCATGTTAGAAGTGTTTATTTCTTTATTTTGAAGTCTTTCCTTTTCCCTACTTTTTCTAAACTTTTCCCCATATCCAGAACCAAGTGTGTTGGTGATTAACCAGAAGAGGAAGCCCTACAAGCTAAGGACACTGTTCTGCCTTTGTGAATATTCAACTAAGTGATGTACTGGAAGTGACGTGATATGGTTATAAAATGTGACCAGCTACTCTATAATGTTATAATTACTGTTTCTTGTCTATTTATCTATTATTTATATATGTTAATTATGATTAATGAACAAAAAAAGATGAGGAAACCGCCCCCCCCCCCCCCCAAGTTCATGTTTAGACTTACCTTTCTGGCAACAACTTCATGTAGAGCATTCTGACATTTCTAGTAATCGTAGGAGAAAAAAGAGAGTAAGAGAAAAATGTGAACTATTTTAATGTAATTAATGTTTAAAAAGAGACACATTCAGTAACAAGCCGTTGTTCAGAATAGATAAAAATGAACCGTTACAATGCCAGCCAGTCACACAGTGCATGAAAACTGGTGAAAAATTCTCTGACCAAAATCATGTTGTGAAGAACACTTATTTAGGAAGCTCAAAATGTTGCAAAACTAATCCAAAAAAAAATTAAAGTAAAAGAAAAAAGACAAAGACAAGCCTAAGACACTCTTAAATCCATTCAACCACCTTTTCTTCCCCTTCTCTTTTTGGAAGTCGGTGGTGTAGGTCTTCACAGGGCAGCAGGAAAGTTCCAACGCATTCTTGTTACACTAATCAAAACCCAATAAACTTATATTACTTGAGCAGACGTCCGTCTTCTGCAGAGGCGTTTCGGCAAATGTGGCCGAAGTAATTTAAAATCGATAAATGCTGTTATCAGTACATATTACATATTAGACACTTATATAGCACTGCTACATCGAGATCGTAGCGCTTTAAACTTAGCCTTGGTCATTGGTAACTTGCCACACCTACATACCAAAGTATGCGCAATTCAATCAATATCTCCTGGGGCACCGCAGTGCACCACAACAACGTTTCCCCCGGGGGACTTCCCATAGGGTGCAGCCACAAACCGGCGCACGCAACTATATTTACAAGTAACCTCCCAAGTCCCCATTTATACACCTGGGTGAAGAGAGGCAATGGAGATAAAGTGCCTTGCCCAAGGACACAACGCAATGATCTGGCCAGGGCTTGAACCTGTAATCCTGAGATCACCAGTCCACTGCCTTAACCACTTGACCACAACGCCCCCCTATCAGTAATTGATATGAATTTACCTGATATGTCTTGTCCTTCATGATGAGCAGAATGACAGGCATCTCTTCGTCAATCAGGGCGAGGGGTCCATGCTTCAACTCTCCCGCCATGATACCCTCAGAGTGCAGGTAGGTAAGCTCTTTAATTTTCTAAAAAATTAATATTAAAATTTAATATAATTAATAATAATTAAAAACATTTAATGATAAAATTAATGAACTTTATTGTCATAGGAAGAATAAGAAGAATGGTAGTAGTATTTTAATACCTTTGCTTAAAACACAGTTCATACTGCATTTCCCCACCAGGATCACTTTCCCACTCCCCACCCCCTCCCCCACTGACTCTCCACAAATGCATAGTGACATGTGGACAGTACTATATTTGAGGGGGCGGAGGGTTAATGCAAAGGAAACTCATAAATGTTAAATTATTTTTCACAATTACACACCACCAGATTGTCAACTTAATTGCAGCTAACCACGAGCTTTTGGTGAAATCCTGGACTTGTCAACATTTGAGTACAAGCAATTTCTCTTCAGAAGGGGGAGGGGAGGGGGCACGGGGAGGGTAAGGTGGATGGAGAGGGAGCATGCAATACACTCTGCTGATTACACTAAATGACCGAATTCTCCAACCTTGTCAAAACAGCCTAATTTTACACTTGCAAACTCTTGTTCCTCCCTCACATCTACTAAGGCATTTTGCAGGAAGGTGAAGGAATTAACCCCATGCCCCCACCTCCCACTCTCCTGGCATTTCTTCTACTACGTCAATGCTTACCAAGGCACCTTCCAGGCAGGTTGAGTAATTAAATCCTCTCCCCATCAGCAAAATACTCTTCTCCTGATAAAGTTCTTGAGCCAGCTCTTTCACCTTTTCATCAAGTTGCAAGACCTCTTTGATCAATTCTGTTATGATGTTTAAACAATAATGATGAGAAAAAAAGGGAATAATTAATTACAATTTTCTTTATATGGATATAGCACTTCAGCTCACTGCCCTTCTGATGCTATTCGATACTAAGTACTTCAGTAATTTCTTCATTATTATAATAATAAAAATAATAATAATAATAATCAACATGTACTTTTATGATGTTTAAGCGACCACAAATGTGAGAGAAATCCGCAAGGGCTGATGGATTACAACTTTCACATTGGGTGACTTCCAATTCAACATTTTAACTCAAATTTGGAATCTTTCCAATTCAGAAAGTCATTTCAGATGGACGACCATAGATTGCTCTCGGATGAAAGACCCACCTTACTACGACCCGGCCGGGGATCGAACCCCGAACCCTCCCGATTGCTAAGCCTCATGGCTTCAAATGCCACCGCCTTTATCCACTCGGCCACAGCACCGGTATTATAATGACTTTTTGATAATAACTTCAAGAAATGCACCTTCAGAGATTTAGCAGTTGCTTGTACACCTCTGTCCATGCATTTGAGTTATGATATTCTTGCATAACTATACCAAAAAAACAAACAAAAAAAACGAAGAATTACCTGGAAGTTTCTTCAAACCCTCCACAATCTCCTTCCTCCTGCCTGTGGTTGAGATTTTGTCCTGGTTCATCATCAAGGCAAACATCACCAGGGAGATGAACTGGCTGGTGTAGGCCTTAAAAAAAATACCGCAAAAACATGAATTATTTAAAAAATTATATCTCACATGTTTTGTAATTAAATGTGACAGTTATGTGTAGACATTTATAAAGTGCTATTACAAATCCTAGCTTCAAAATATACTATTTCAAATTCTGGATTCTACCCGCGGAGCCTGCTATTAACAAATGCTATCTGCTTTTATCGCCAACCTTCAAAGTAAAATATATCATACATAAAGCTAACAAAATAATGCCCTACCCTAACCCCTCTCCAGACATTTCCCATTCCCCCCCAAACAAAAAGAAGAAAGGGAGAAAAAAAAACCAAAAAAAAAAGCAGGGTACAATTTGTCTACAGACATAATTTTACCTCTGTACATTTCCCAGGGGGGGGGGGGGGGGGGGGGGGGGGGGGGGGGGGGGGGGGGGGGGGGGGGGGGGGGGGGGGGGGGGGGGGGGGGGGGGGGGGGGGGGGGGGGGGGGGGGGGGG
>JAIPMN010002733.1:0-25025 GCA_020650975.1 Apostichopus californicus | reverse complement strand
AAAAAAAAAAAAAAAAAAAAAAAAAAGATGCTAAAGAAAATTTAGAAAAAAAGAAAGGGACAAACATCCCAAATTTCTCTTGGTGAGCAAACTGAAAGATAATTTCCTCACCAAAACTAATCTATTAAAGGATTACAAATATTGAAAATTCTTTTAATGAAATTTTCGACCTAAAAGTGCTCGAATCTGGTGACTTACTTCCCTCCTTGACGGCAGCGACATCGTTGTCTTCCAGAAAGATGACCTTGTTGGTGTGTTCGATCACAGCGCTGGCATCGCTAGCAAAGAAATACTCCGCCTCTTTAGCTTCTCCGGCAACTTCAAATGTTGTGGTACTCATGGAACGATTCAAGTTATTGTCAGGCGCTACAGGGAAGTGAAAACAGTCACGAATGAGGACATTTGGCAGAATATTTTGGGTTTTACTGTTTTTAACTAATTTACTGTCAGAACTGCTTCGTTGGTGACATATCGTCATTCGTAATCCTCTTAGTTGTCATCAGAATTCAATTTTTCAAGAAAGATTGATAATATCCTACAATTTTCTACAGTTCTTGGAAGAGTTAGCATGTTATAAACACTTGTTGTTATTCAGTTTCCCCTAAAAGGTCTTATTTGTGAGACAAATTTAGACCAGAAAAAACTGTCTACGTTACTTTTTATATTCTTCCAAGCCCTCCATGAATTTAACAATAGCCGTTCTCAGTAACCACCTGTTTTTTTTTTTTCTGCCACTTATTTTACAAATGTCGGTCAGAAAGATAAAATATTACCCTCTATTGGTAAGGTTAGCATCACAGCCTGATTAAACACCAACTTGAAAAATTGCTATTTCAATTTTTAGGAACATCAATGAATATTCATGTCATTTCTTTCCAGGGATTGAAGTTAACAAAATCAATGACAGCAAAGTAACTTATTGCCATGCAAGGCTGCCATTACACCCTCACAAAGTTATTGAATTAAAGCCACTGCAAATACTTTGTCTCCAACAACCTTGCTGTAGTTATGAGAGAACAAGGCTACTGCACGTTAAAGTAATACAACATTCTTTGGCCATATTTGCGGCCTTATCTAGGCATAGAAGTTTATCTCGGTGAGTTACTGATACCATGGGTCTCTTTGGAACAAACCTTGGTTTCCTTCGTTTCTATAGAGAACCGGGATGAAATCGGTGTGGAGTTTTGTGTTTGTCTTGACTCCGATCAGGAGAGGACTTCCTCTCCGGGAAGCGACACACTCCCCAGGATAATGGATGCTCTTAAATGCCAATGCAAAAGCTCCTTCCTGATGGTTTAAGGGAGGGAAAAAACAAACTTTAAGATTAAAAGCTGATAGTTATGTTTACAAAGTCTGAATAGCTTGTCATGTATGCTGTGGCAGTCTTTTAGTATCTCTCCCAATATTTGACAAATATGATCAGAGACAGAAGAAGTTTCTCAAATAACTGATAAACAGCAATTGAAACTTGTTATGTTTTACACTATGATCTCTGAAACTTTACCAAGTGAATGGGCAAAAAATTGTTATAATACCTTTAAATAACAACATATTTGCTCATTGAGTTTAGCCAGAGCCACTACCCTTACTAACTACCATTTTTAAATAGCCCTGATGGGGTAGTAGTACAACAACAGATCATCAAATATCACAACAATACTACTGTGGATGGCAATGTTGTGTTACCATGGTTACCAGGTTAAACTAGATTTGGTATCTGAAGTTAAAGGCTATCAATAAGGAGAGAAATATGCAGTTAAACCATCAAATATTCAAATTTGGTGATGTCTAGAATCAGGTCATACCCCAGGCCCCACTTTTTGAAATCCTCATATTTCTATATTAAGTATTCTTCTGAAAATGAGAATAAATTATTCTTTATTCCTCAAGTGCTTCGATCGTGAGGCTCTCCTGCCATTCTGGTTGATTATTTTTAAATAGCACAAAAGTAACATAAAAAGGCCAAAGTAACTGCTTACCAGTTGTTGGATGACATTCTCGACAAGTTCCCTGAAGGTAATTTTATCGTCCTCACGGTTGTCATAGAGATACTTAATGAGGACAGCAATGATCTCTGTGTCGGTCTCCGACTCGAACCTCTTACCCTTGCTGATCAGGAATGTCTTAATGCCCTTGTAGTTTGTGATAATGCCATTGTGGACGACAATGAATTCTGTCACCAGAAAACCAAAGAAAGGCAAAATGAAGAGAAAACACAGAACAAATATGTACGGCTCGAGAAATCTGAACTTGTCACTCGCATCATCATCTTTTCAGTTGAATTTGACTGTTTTATTCGTAATATTTCGTTTTGAGAACACGGTCCAGTTGCTGCCGGAAAAAAAGTCCCTCTCTATATAAATTACAACCCATAGAGGACACTAGTTTGTGTGTGTGTTGCCATAGAGAACTTCTGAATTAGATAACATCAGCTTTCAAATAAACTGTTGTGAGGGGAGCATATCACATTGGAACCAGACTTAATGTTAAAACATTTGCTGACATGATTCAGGAGACTAACCATTGTTAGGATCGGATGGCTGGGGATGACTGTTCAGTTCATTGGGAACGCCATGGGTAGCCCATCGGGTATGGGCCACTCCACAATGGACATCATATTCAATATCCATTTTCAAGTTTTCTTGTGCTGAAAAAGAAGAAAGACACAAACGTTATATGGACAAACAATCAATGGCAGAATACAAACACAAAAATTTGTGAATGGATTTCAAAGTCATCTCTTTGTACTGCTCAAGAAATAGTTTTCATTATCACCTCCTGATGTTTGCAACACTGCCAAAACCATGGTTTGTTTCCCATTGTTTGCTGGCAAAACTGTGAATCCATCCTGGTTTTATTATTAACATACAGTAGCAAAATCCCACTTCATAATAACAGTATCTCTTAGAACAACATCCAAATTGAAGCAGTTATTAAGCCTAGGTATTGATAAGGAATGTATACATTGTGAATAAATTTATGGAAATGAAACTTGGAATATAAACAGTATTTCCGGTTCCAACGTTTACATCGCTTTCTGTATCTGATGAAATAGGGATATGATCTATGGTTACAAAGTACTCTGTATGCAAAGTACTGTACATGGCTTCTGATCGCATCGACAGCAAACAAACGGTTAAATATACGTACAGTAGGGATTGATCACCAACTAAGGGTTACATAGCTCAGTTGGCATGGCACAGGATTTGCTATCATGAGATTCATAAAGTACTGTAGCTTGAGTCTTATTCTAATGAATAATTCCTTTCTTTTTAAAAAAAAAACAATTTTGTTTGTAAATACTGTATTTCACATTCAGTTTACTGTTAGTAATTTACTTAGATTTATCTGCAAAAAGTTGAATCTCTCTTTAAAAGGTATGCTGTATTGGCCCCAGATATGCTAGATATTCAAATATGGTCACCTTTGGTTACAACTCTTAAACTGTTTTTATTACAACCTTGGAGGAAATTTTCCTCACTGGGACATTCAGTCATCTTGTGTGTTCCTTAGAAATGTCTGTGAACAATTTGGAGATTAAAGACCTCCAGCAAAGTACTTTTTGAAAACTTCTAGTGCTAGCGTGCTATAATATGGGGCCTATACTAACTACCTTTAAATCCCTTCTCTGCTGAGTTTTATATTTTAGAGAATGAAACTGGGTCGTGATCCCTTGCTTTTATTGAGTATGCAAGGTACGTACCATGTCTTTTTAATGGTACTCTCCATCGCAGGTGGTAAAATGGCTATGATTTGCCACCACCAAAGGGTTGGTACAGGGGTGGACTGGGTCTTAAAACTGGCCTGGGGCATTTTTCACCTAGACCGGCCCATTATTCATTGATATGTTACTTACATACAAGTGTTCGCCGTCTAGCTGGGGGAGGGGTCTAATTGAGATTTTTTTGAAGTGAAGAAATGCCTAGATGCAAAATGGTGCTATGTTTCTCAATTTTGTAGGTTAAAATAATCTTTTAAAAGAGACCCCAAAATAATTTTCCAGAAGCAACACTTGATTAAACTGAGAAACGTTGAAAACGTTAACAAAAATATGAGCTGATCCCATAGTTAAAAATATATTTCTACACAGCCCGTCTGTATTCTATTAACTACTGAAAATGGGCTGTAATTTTTACCAGACTCCCCAGCCCACCAGGCATTGCCCAAATGCCTGTGTGGCCATTCCGTCACTGGGTTGGTAGATTGGTTGGTATAGCACAGGAAATTTTATTCATATGAGATCACTGGGTTGACTGCATAATTGCTGACTAACTTCTTTTCTCTTTCAAAATTTGCTTTGACATAAGTTCATAATTTGTGCAATGCTTTTGATTTGACAGCTGTTTTGAAAACAGTTCAACGAGTACTTCTGTTAAAGTGAAATAATTGGCAATTTTTCGTCACATATACTTTTAGTTTATTGGTTTAGTCAAGCAAAATTCACTATTATATTTTTAGCACAAAGATAGGGGGCTTTCTAGGGAGGGGTGTGACCACACCATCACCACAATTGAAAAGGCCTGACCCTGTATGACGGCTAAATTCTGAAGATGAATGCTGAAGTTATGACAAATACATCCATGGATACTTGTGATTCAGGTACAGTACTGTATATGAACAGTTCTAAAAATCATAAACTTGTGGCCAGTGGCTGGCTAAATGCTCATTGGATTTGCCACTTAGAAGAAAAGGCAGAGGCTACTTTCTGCCAGTAGATAATACAACTTAAATACATGGTTTAAGTCAGTATTAAAACAATCGTGATACGTAGAATTGGCTCGACTTTCATACCTAACATGAGGACTGTAATTGTAACCGCTTATTATACGCATATATTATTGAGCTGCTCCCATAAGCCTGAACAGTTTACTCATGTGTTTTGTCATTCAGGAAAATGTCAGTGAGACCTTGCTTTTAGCTAGCAGAATTTCTAAGCCTGGAATTCTGAGGGGTTAATTTTTCCATGGGGTAGCTTCACGTTAAAAGATTATGCCATTTAGGCCCCAAATCAAATTGCTATAGTTGGATTTATGATTCAAATCCCATCAAAAGAGCTCTTGACAATTAATGCACCCTCTATTTGCTGGATCAATACAAGCCTCACCAGCTGGTTCTCTACGGGTAAACACAAACAGGAGGTGGTAAACTTTGAAAGCAAATAGATCAGTTAAACAGAATACTGGGTAGGGTTACATGGCTTAGTGAGGACAGTCACAGAATAAACTTGTCTTCAACTGGCTCACCCTTATTTGTAATGTATTAATGGCTAGTCAGCCAATGGAAATAACCAACCATACATATGTTGCTTGGTGATGTGTAATGTATCATTATGATGTAAGTCTGATACAGATTATAAATAACCAACCATTGAAATGACCCTTCCTGATGTGTAATGTTATACTCTAAGATAAATTTGCTACCAACTGTAAACTACCAACCATTAAACCAGTGACCAAAAATGTTCAAACTCCCACAAAACTCTTGAACATTTCAAGACAATTATAAACACTAACGAATCATATGATAATTGATCTGATTTGCATGTAAGGTTTGGGCTAATGTGACTTTTTGATAAAACCGTGAGACAAAACTATATTTTGTAGACTGAATTTGTATAAACATGAATTTACAGCATACCACCACTTGCAATGATCTAAATGTAACTCAGAAAAATTCTTGATGTCCTTAGATGAATCAAATACTAATTTCATCTGTATTTTACCAGTTATAAGTAAGGAAGTCACAAATCTATCGTGGAAAGTGCACCGTAAATGACCAAGGAAGCTGTGATGTTTTCTTTAGAGCTGTTTAATACAGTAAGCCTGTAAATACAAGCTTCAGTGATATGCAATACACCACACACTGTTCAAGAGATACATGTATATAGATTAAGTCCATGGTACAAATAGCAAACCCTTTATTAAAAATGAAACTGTAGCAGACTACTACCAGTGTAGACGACAAGATGAAGAGAGGAAATGATAAAAAGATGCTGAAAGAAAATCATCATACTTTGAAAAATATTAAACAAGTTTTTCATATTTCCTTGTTGTGTGCATGAAATATTTAAAATCTTGGTTTGTATTGCATATCAAATTGTTAGTTTTTACAGATATCTGAAAGATTTTTCACAAAAAAAGTTTAAGTTTAAGTAAGCTACAGGGGAAAAAAAACTACTAATGATATGCACATCTGGTACAATACTAGTCTCCAGACACACTACTAGAGTAAACACCAGTTGAAAATTCAGCTCATTCAGAAAGAAAAGAAATCATTAAAATAATAATAATAAATAATAATAATAATCAGCAGTTATTATTATGACACTGATGCGACCACAAATTTGGGAGAAACCCTCAAGGGTTTATGCATTACAAATACACGTCGGGTGGCTTCCAATTCAACATTTTAATTCAAATTTGGAATCTTTTCATCTTAGAATGTCATTTCAGGTGGGAAAACCGTAGATTGCTCTTGGATGAAAAACCCACCTTACTAAAACCCTGCCGGGTATCGAACCCTGAACCTTTTGCTAAGCCTCATTGCTTTAAATGCCACCTCCTTTATCCACTCGGCCACAGCACCGTTAAAAATCATTGAACTTGAAAGATAAATCCAGGCACCTGGTACCATTGTTCAAAATCTGACACTAAACCCACAAAGAACAGACCTGCACAAAGCATTGATTATGACAAAATTTGCAATTGTCAAACATTTTTCAACAATGGTGTGGTTGTTGGATTTTGCCCATCATGTTTTTACACTGCAATATCAAGGGATGCTAGAAAGCAGATCTACACAGACCTATTTAATTTGATCAATATAAATAAAACATGTGTGGAAGTAAGTAGCAGGGATTCTTTAGTTAACAACATGTGATACAGAAGACTAGTTCAAATTGCAATCCAATCTCACTCTTGGTAGTAATAAAATCCAGTCCAAGTGTTTTTTTTTTCAAGAAAGAGTTCAACATATTATATTTCAAGAGAAACTACCATTTTCAGTAAACCAAAGAAACCAGCTCAGGTCAGTAGAAATCATAGAAACCTAGACAGAATTAAAGATTGCACCTGCAGGATGTTACAGTTTAGGTGAGGCTAACAAGGCAGTCAGCTGTACACGGTCTACAACTTTATCATAATATCTATTCTATAGGTATGGTTGACAAACAACTCACATACATGTACAGTTTACCTACAGTTTTATGTCATTGTAGGTAAGGTTGACAAACACTAGATACCTAGTCACAATGTTATGAGAAAAAAAGGTACATGGCTGACAAACAACTAACCAGTATCCGCATTCATATAAAAGGTAAGGTGTTGACAAACAACTCACTTATAACCTACAATGTTATCATAAAATAGGTACATGGCTGACAAACAACTAACCAGTACCTGTATGATATTATAGGTAAGGTTTGACAAACACCTCACTTATACCTACAAAGTATATCATAGAATAGGTACATGGCTGACAAACAACTAACCAGTACCTGCATCATATTATAGGTAAGGTGTTGACAAACAACTCACTTATACCTACAATGTTATCATAAAATAGACCTACATGGCTGACAAACAACTAACCAGTACCTGCATGATATTATAGGTAAGGTTGAAAAACAACTCACTTAGTTATACCTACAAAGTATAACATAAAATAGGTACATGGCTGACAAACAACTAACCAGTACCCACATGATATTATAGGTAAGGTTGACAAACAACTCCCTCATAACCTACAATGTTATCATAAAATAGGTACATGGCTGACAAACAACTAACCAGTACCCACATGATATTATAGGTAAGGTTGACAAACAACTCACTTATTACCTACAATGTTATCATAAAATAGGCACATGGCTGACAAACAACTAACCAGTACCCGCATGATATTATAGGTAAGGCGGTGACAAAAAAAATCCACTCATTAATGAGACTATGTTCTAATTTTTTGTTAATAATATTTCCATTATTTCCAAAGTTCAGAGTGAATCTCTTGAGTTAATTTAGATCACATGCAAAATGATTCCACCATGATTTGGTTACATTTTTTGAAACTGCACACTGTTTAAGTGACGAACAGCCTCACCCTGCCAACCTGCCAGTCAGGAAAACTGAGACTGTAGCGACCTGACACTGGCGGCAAAATCTTGCTTAGTTTAATGTTTAACACACCCACACTGCACGACAGACTATCCAAGAATTAAACACAATCTTTAATTTTTGCTCACAAGAATGCTGCTTTTAGCTGCAAGGGATCACACCAAGGCTTATGTACCACTGTAACCTGTGATAACTTTACTACAAAAACCGTCAAAATTTGAGTGAAACAGATCAATGCTGTGGCCTGTTGTAATGTTATACTCACAGAAAACCTCTGCTTCCAGCATCTTAACCTTTCCCTTCTTCTTAATGATGAGAGTGGATAGCTTCTTAATGACATCTGGGTCACTGTTACCCCCATCGATGGCCACACCTTCATGGGGGGAAGAGTTTCAAAATGATTTTAGAAATAAAGTGACATTCACTCTCAACAAAAAAGGGTAGCTGATTGCAAGCCTGGGAATCACTTATTGCAGTTTTGCAAAGTTAAATAAACAATCTTGCTTTGTTTCCATATAGAAGCATAATGTAATGTTCACATTCTATATAGCAGTTTTGAGGTTCATGATGTTCGTATGCTCATACAATACTCGTCAAGATGGTACAGATCTTTGCATGAAACTACACTACTCTACTTCTTTGCATTAATGTACCAATTTGCCAATTTTGCCTACGAGATACTTAACTGGAGAAATAATTCCCCGTCTGAGAGTTACAAACAAAGCATGCTATACAGGACAAAAAAAACTCTTTTTTTACATTTTTTTTTACAAATTTTTCTTTTACATAATAGCAGTACTTAACACTTTAATAAATGTTGGGCTACTTTCATTTGCAAATGAATTTCTTGTGGAAATTTTTGTTGTCATAAAGTATATTGGCTCATTACAGGAAGTTTTGATGAAATGAACTGTTCACAACATTACTTGAAACAAATCCATTCATTACCTGAGTAAAAACAAACTAGTGTTGTTAGAAACTTTACTTGGCTGAGTTGTAAATTTTCACAAAAATGCACAAACTATTGCAAAATTATAATTTTGCTAATATAACATAAGTGAGAGAATGGAGAAGGTTAAAAGTGACTTTATCATGAAGACAATGCAATAATTAAAAATGACAATTAAACTATTCCTATGAATGGACTTTCAACTTATATTTAAAAGAAAAGGTAATGCCAGAAAGACAATGATCAGTACTTGGCAACTGTTCCCTGCAAAATGATATGTTAATATCTTGACTGGAAAATTATCGTCTTCTGGTGCCAAACTTTTCAGATCATTCCACACTTTCTCAATGGCCTTTGTTATTTTTGCAATAGAATTACAAACATGATATGAGAAAAAACTAATGCAAGGTAAGGCTATTATAATGCCTGTATTTATAACAGAAAGACCATGATTCTCAAAGTCATGAACAAAAACAATTCCCACACACGGTTCACAAATATGTTGCATTTGATTGTTTTCTTTTCAAAACTTGGCAAACATATATTGTAATTGATTTTTGGAACAGTTTAGTAACGAAACCCAAACTAAGAAAATCAATCGATGCAAGTAAGTAGACACACATAGTTTGACAGATTGCATGGCCATTCTTTCTTTGTTCTCCTACGTGGAACTAAATATGTGACAGAGGAACAGTAACTGTCACATTCATGAGCAAAATGTTGCCACAGCTTTCCAACATATATTGTAATTGATCTTTGGAACAGTTTAGTAACGAAACCCAAACTAAGAAAATCGATCGATGCAAGTAAGTAGAACACACATAGTTTGACAGATTGCATGACCATTCTTTCATTGTTCTCCTACGTGGAACTAAAAATGTGACAGAGGAACAGTAACTGTCACATTCATTAGCAATGTTGCCACAGCTTTCCTTCTGTGTCTTGGGATTCACACTACTGCGGTACCATTCTCCATGCTTAAAGCACGGTTATATCTGCAAAAACATAATTTGTTCTTTTATCCAACAAGATGTCAACAGAAATGATGATGAAATTTAGGACAAACTTGGGAAGTTTTGAAAACGGAAACAACCCTCTTATCAATCAGTAACTTTGTTGGAGGCTAAATATTCGGTACTGGATTAAACGATTAATAAACCTAGTTGATTGGATAGGGTTAAAAATGGTTGATACCACACAGATTACTTGGGCTGAGATTTTAAAGTTGACAACAAAGGCCAAGGATGTGAATATTAATGTTAACAATGTGAACACATACATATAATAATAATCAGCAGTTATTTTTAAGACGCTTAAGCGACCACAAATGTTGGAGAAGCCAGTAATTCAACATTTTAACACAAATTTGGAATCTCTTCAATTTAAAAGGTCATTCCAGGTGGGAAAACCATAGATTACTCTTGGACGAAAAACCTACGTAACTATGACCTCAGGGTCGGGCATCCAACCCCAAACCTCCCAATTGCTAAGCCTTATTGCTTCGAATGCCACTGCCTTTATCAACTCGACCACAGCATCGGTTGTATTTTAAACAGATCAACAATGAAAGGCTGATGTTAACAATGTGTGCAGAGGTTACATATTTGAGGATGGATGTTCAAAACGTGAGCACAGATCATGTACGAAAGAGTGGATGTTAACAGTCTGTTAATTTATGTTTTCTCTTCAAACAGTAACTGTGTTTGCATTTTGATTTACAGTTAACATAACAGCAGCTGCTGTCTGTCTCTAATCCTATGGGTGGTAATGAGACTATGATGATAATGTTTCATAATTGTTTTTTTTAAATTAAAATTTACCTTCTCTTTCAAAAAATTGAGAAAATTAAAATATTATAAGCATCCCGACAGATCTCCATGGTCTGGAAAGAGAAGCTTTTTCCAGATGATGTCAAAGCTTCTTATTAATGATGCCCTGCTGATAATAAACAGCTATTAATGATTACGTTTACTGTTTTACCTTTACTGTAGTTTGTACTTAGTTGAGAAACTGACAGCCTGTGTCTCCAAAATGACTGGAGAATTTAGCTAAACAAGTTTGTTTTGGTTGAAATTTCAAAGTCTTTTTAAAATGTACCAGATTACAATAATGCTGAATACTTTATGTTAACGTGAAATTGCAACTAACATGAAACATTGTTTATGGCAAAAGAAAAAAAAAGGCCACCTTGATCTAACTGTCAAATGGATTTCCATTATCAAGTAGGCCTACTTTTGCAGCTGCGCTTTGTGAGTGACATGTTAAACAACCTGTCACATCAGTAGGACTTTTGTGCCAACCAACCAATTTGCATAACACCCTTATGCAACATTATATTCACAAGGAACTGTACGTAAGGTATGTTAGGTCAGGGAATGTTAATTTCTCATACATATATTTGCATAATTACCTGCTGAGTCATAGCCTCTATACTCCAGTCGTTTCAATCCATTGATGAGGGTTTCAATGATCTGTTTCCTGTCCTTTGTGACAAGGTAGTTGACGTATGCAAAAATCCCTGGGGTGAAATATCAAGCCAAAATACACTTTTTTCTTTCAAATCATGCTTAATTTAAAGCTACCATTTAGATTAAATTTGACATTATCTGACTGTACCATTAAATCTAAACAAATATAAACTCTATGTTACTTTACCCAGGGCTCCAAAAACACACCAGGAAGAATGAACTTAGGCAAAAAGTTCAAAGGTTGTGAATGAATAAAACAATACCATTAAATTCTTGGGACAGAAAATTTCCTATACTAGATAAACAGTTAACCACTCAGGATTTAGGGCATACAAATTGTTTTAACCACATGAACATCTTCAAAACAAGATAGTTAGACATCTGAATTTGTGTGACTATTTGATGGCTCAAGTCAGAATGACGCAAATGTTACAAATACAGAAACCCATGCAGACTGCACTTTTAGAGAATCTATGCTCAATACAGTAAACAAACCTTGAAAAATACATAAAACAAATTACTTTAATACAATTGAAGGCTTTGGTTGGGCTTTCTCCAATGGGTTAATCATTGTCAAGAGCTATTTAATTATAAAAATTTTAAAATATGACAAGGTAAAGGACATGAGATGGTCTTCTGCATACAGATCGCATCATAGTTGTGATCTAATACTAGTAAATAACATTCTGTTCATTGAAACACTGTTATGATATAGCCTTCACTTTCAGTAATAATTTTCTGGGAGTCAGGGAGGGGTACGTTGGGGTTTCATACAGTAGTTACTTAACAGCACTTGCTATGTTTAGTAATGTCCTCTACAGCCTACAGGGCTTGAGATTTGACTTTCAAAGCTAGGTAAAGGTTGTTGCTTTGACATCTTACGTTCTTTAAATGAAACAAATAGTGTCTAAATATGAATGTAGCTATATATTTACCATTGGCAGAATTCTTCCGCCATAACTATCAAGTGATAACTTTATAACAGTTTCCAAGAAAGAACAATGTATCGCGTAACTAGTACCTGTTCCAAAAGTGATCGGTAACTGGTGGTACATTAATCATTTTTAAGTTTATTATATTTAACTTGATGTAAAATTATAGCAAAATTTAAGTATTTTTGTATGCAGAGTAGCAGGAAATAAGAACAAAAGTATTAGAAAATAGCATACCACACATTTTCGGTGATTTATCAGCTGCTGGGATGGTTCAAATCGGTGAAACGTAACTGTAGTGTAACGGTGAGCAGTGTCTGTATTATATAAAGTCTACTAAATGCACAGCATACGTGTAAAGAAGGCGGGGTATATGTCAATTCAATTGATGAGGTAGAGACACACCTATGTTCTTGACCAATCAGAAGCTATCGTACGTCCAAAGGCCACTTTACCTTATATAAACAAGCTGACGAAATATGCAGATAATATTTCTAACTTTCAAGATCAACACGGATGCTTTTAGGAATTAATATACGAACGTGTAATGATTCCATTGGGATGAACTTTTAACACAAAATCTACTGTAGAATGAAATGAGCAGTCGTTTCTCCCATTCTTTCTTTTTCACAAGGCTCCAGAGTATGGAACGCCAATGTGAAGAAAATACGGCACTTGGAATGTCACGAAAAAATATCAGCATATTCCAATTTCAGTTCAGATCACACCAATTTGAAAAACAATGTGCTATTTCACATTCAATATACCAGAATTAACATCAACAATGTGGCTCGGTCACCATCCATTAACCGAGATTATGTGCAGTAACCTCATCTATTCCCATGCAGCTGTCAAAAGGAATCGTGATATCTGTCACTTGACGTGACACAATGTGAAGCCTTGATGTAAGGTCACGGTTGACAGTGGATCCAGTTCTTGGGGGATTTCCCCATTAAAACCGGGATATTGTACAGTATCTATTCCTTTTTGAGGAGACTAGTGAAACTTCACTTGACGTTTTAAACCATCATGATGACATGGGGATTAGTCTCGATTTAAGGGTCAGGGATAGAGAGGATTATATTTATCCTTTTTTTTTCATGCCCAGATTCTATCTTGGATGACTTTTCTTAAAAAGTATCAAAGAAACATTATCATAATGCAACCAAACATCAGCATGTCAAGAAAATAAAATCAGCAATTTTATTCAATTTGAGAAACGCTTGAATTTTGGTTTCAACCTATCAAAATCAATGATCGGTGTCATTTGTTACACATTGTAATTTCAGAATTTTTTAATAAGTGTGTTATGACTTAAATTCAGCTTGTCACCCAGTTGACAGTGATATCAATGTCAGATTGACTAAAAGTGTTGATTTTATTTCTGACATGCTGCTATCATTAATATGGAGATTGGTGCACGAAGCCTGGAGATGTTACTTTCTCAACTCAGTATTTATTTAGTATACGATATATTGTCATAATATCCACTTTTGCTTTATTTTGTTTTACCAGTTGAGATCATACCATGAGACCATACAAAAAACTGTCGTGAGTCTTCCAAATTTTAGTCGGTATTGCTATCATCTTTTAGTAGAGATTGCTATATCGATAGTTCCTTTGTTAAAATTTCACAGAACTTGTCTACGGCCTGAGAGGTTTTTCTTAACTATCAATGTGGCCAGTGGAACCCTGTAATATATATATATATATACAGTTGGGGCATTACGGGAATGGGCGAGGGGTGGGGTGGGTATGTAAACAACAGATGGAATATGTGCATGTAGAATATTTTCTTTCTTCTCTCCATCCCTTGTCTACTAATTCCCCTTACATCTATCTCTTTGTGTTCACCATGCTCATTAACCTGTCTGTTTTCTGTGCGTGTATTTGTCCCTTCTGTTACTTGTCATTTAGCCTTTGAAGAAGATCCTGCTAGGATCGAAACGTCAGGCCAATTTACTTTTACACATTCTCCTACGCAGGCTCTCTAGTGGATAAGCAGTTTGCTAACATTTTTATTTTATTTAGAATGTTTTGGTCATATAACATAACATTTCAGATCATGTCATTATACACAAAATGTCATAATGCCTTGCAAGATCAAATTTGTGCCTACCCTTCGTCTATCTAATCATAGTCAACGATTTACACACATTAGAGTGGTGTTCTGCAACAGGTGCAATTCTGTCTTACTTCAAGACACATCATAAAAATTACGACAAAATAATTTATTACAATTAATAACAGTTTTTTATTTTCTCTCAATCAAATGAAAGAAATATTCACATTTCGAACAAGCAATAATTATGATTGAATTGAAAATGGGGGGTGTGAACACTATACAAAATAATACTTCAAACAACAACAAACTCATTTTATTTGGGAATTTCCTGTTCCAGAAAGCTTAATAAGGATATCTCTACCGACCATAAAAACCAACGTGAAACCCTGCATGGTGCAAAAACATTTTCTATTAACATCCCTTATTCATTCAGTATGACCCAAAGCACAACAAGGAATCCTGAACTCATCCATAAATAAGGAATCAATATTTAACATTTACTGACACATTTTTATATCACATAGTAAATTGTTGGTGTGTCTTCTGGGCTACCATGACAGTTCCTTGAGAAGTTTGTTTGAAGAATGAATACCTCAGCAGAGTTACAACTACTACATTGTTTAAGAATGCTATGAGGAGGGCATGGGACATTGAAAAGAAACAGTAAGTAGTGATTGGATGATGAACATTATCAAGCTTGTTAAGAAATAACATCTATGTTATTCCTTTCAAATATGAAAATTACAATCTCCTTTCAATGAACAATACCCAAAATTTCGTACAAAGATAACTACCAACTAAAAGTGAATATTCCAAAAAAAAAAAATTATTCCTAACAAAACACATTGTCATAGTGTTTCAGCTACTTGTTGCCTTCGGTAAATTGAAATAAAATGAAACCCAGCCATTTTTTTTACTCCAAGCAAGTAGGTGCACTGGTGTTGTATTGACCAGCCTAGACTACAGGTGACCAACCCATTAATGAGTAGAAGGTGAAAGCAGAAATTCCAAGCAGTATCTGTGGAGTACTTCTTTACTTTCATACAGGAAGGCAAAGCAAACTAAACATCCTACTACAACTGAGAACTGGTTAGTAAATTGAGACTTTTCATTACTAAAAAGGGAAAAACCCTGATCTAAAGACTTATTTCCAATTTGAAAGGCCAAATAAAATGGCAGGCGACTAAAGAACAATTTTTATTACTTCTCTATTTTAATACTAAATATTCAGTAGCTGGCATTAACCAATCAATGTACACCTATTGTAACTCCTCCCACTTCTTCCAAGATCTGCACCTTTCTGATAAAAGCTAATCATCAATATCCTATCTTGCACACTGACAAAACACAAATGAGCTTTATTTCTCTCTTCATCACCTTTTTTATGTCTGCATATGTCTATTTATTTTTAAAACTTTTTGTTTTTTAGCACAAAATACCTTATTAGAAATGAAAATGCCATATTTTGACACAGAAAGGCAGTGCTGTAACTCAACGTAATATCCGATATGCAACTTTCTGATCGTAACCATGGTTATTTTCTTTTTCCTTTGAGTCATTGTTTAACAGAGGCGAGCTTTAAATGTAGATTGTTGCAATACTGTAAACTTGTTTGATTTTCAAGTAACTAATTAACTGCTTGCTACAGAAAAAATACAATTAAAATAAAAGATTAACACCTACTGCTGTTTCAAAAGTTTTTCAATGCTCAGATCAGAGGTTTAAAAACTGACGCATAAAATAGACAAAAAACACCAGAACTTCAAGAATGTTATAAATTTTGGTAGGCTTACCGATACAGTCTATCAACTTCACTGCGTCATAAACATTTTCAAGTCATCAATAAATATTTTACAGGGACACGCAAAGAATTATACAGGACGTTAAAATTGTCTTTGAGAAATTCAGATTATCGATGAGACACAAGAACATTGTGCGTTCTTGTATTATCCTCGTGGATGTTTGATATGACCATTGTAAGTGCGAGCACGGTGTACATTGGGTACTTGAGAGTGGTATGTATGAAGACCTTGGTGCAAAACTTATCGATCCAGAACGATAAAGCAATTTCTCTGAACTCTTTTTTTTTTTTCTTTCCCCCATTCCATTCACTTCTCTTCACACCAGCTATTTTCTTTTCGAACCTGTGAAGATAAAAATTAAAAAAAAAGGTTACTTTATTGGAGGGATCCACACAGACACATACTGGACATGGCATTTAAGATTAAAATTCTTGCAAACGAAGCAAAACATTTTTCTTAGTTATTTAAAGGGTGTGAAGATTCGCGCACAAAGAAACATATCATGCCAGTAATCAACTCCTTGAATTAATCTTTGTCCAATAGGTACTTCAAAGCACATGTCTACACTTAGACCTTTAAATCATTTAAGCCAGAAAAGCTTTATTTCACTCATGCGCTTGTGAACTTGGACACATCATCAGCGTTGAATATACATTTTGAATTTACAGTGTAGCTAACTTTCCAGAAGTGTTCACAACAATTTTCTTACCTGCTCCTCTTCTGCGGGTGTGAAGTCATTTTTTATGTTGAAAGTTTTTCGAATCTCTTCTGGTGTCTTTCCCTTGATCATGTTGGCCACCGTCTTGCAGGACGCATCTAAAAGTCCTTTGATATCTAAGTAGTTGGCTGCCTGCATAAAAAAGAAAATACGATGGATTGTCGAAGAAAACAGATACAGTGGTGGTAATAAAAAAAATATCCAGATATTCTAATTTACAAGTCATTTCTAATTTTCTATGCAAAGTGACTAGTCTTGTGACACTTAAAGGGAAAATTGCTAAAAATCTTTCTCATTCGAAATCTGAAATACAACATGTTAAGGTTTGGAGCAGTGTGGCGATAAAAGACTTACTTTCGTTTATTGTTAAAATCAAGACTGAATAGTTTAGTAAAAAGGTAATTTAATTTGAGTAAATACGGTACAAAAGGGAAGGGGGATAAGTAAGCTTGCATAATTTATGAATAATTATCCCCACATACTTTTCAAATGCATACACTATCAAAAATAACACTGGGAAATGTGATAAGTAGCGGCTAGTTATCTAATTCCCTGACAGTCAACATGGTTGATCACTGCAAAAAGGTGTTACCCAAAAAGGGCAAATAATCATGATAGTTAGGTGAAAACCACACCCTCATGGCATTTTGTGTCTCTAAGATATGAACTTTTTCACCCCAATTTTTTGATAATTTGTAAAATCCATCTGACAACTGCAGAATGGATGATATCATCAGGGCACTTCAGCTGAAAATGCCTAAGTTTGTTTTTCCTTATAATTTGTCAATTATTTATCCATGGATGAAAAGGAATATTTTTCTACAAGAAAAGATACATATTTATGATATTCAATTGCTATTGTACAGAGAACTTTGACAGCTAAGCTAACATTCCGAAGTATTGGATTTCATGGAAAAATCAACAAGAAGATTACAATAGCCTAAGGGTGCTTTACACTAGATCCGTATCAGATCTCGACGTCAGGATCTGATCCTGAGGGTCGAGATCACGACTGTAGTGTGAGTGCAGTTCAGATGCGGATCAGATCCTCCTATTTTGATCCTTGCAGAGACCAGGATCTGATCCGGATATTGAGATCAATTTTGCAATGTAAACCACTACCGCATCAACAGTGACGCGATATATCCGGTGACCTCAATACGTCAAATGCAATCTCATGCGTATAGTGTAGTATTGTCACCCTAAGGCTATGCAACCATGAAAAGGAAAGTTATGGAGTACACGTACTACGCTATCTGCGACTGACACAATTCCAATCTGATTTTTTTTACCAACATCCGGTAGCGGGGAGGATCAGAGTACGACTTAAGTGTAAAAATTTATGCGTCCAGACCAATGCATAAGTTTTCCACACGGAGAGATGATCGTCTGATAACATAGGGGATCTGACCCTAAGTAAAGCTTTTGAAGAGCATTTGCCCCAGATCCCACAAAACAATGATCCAATTTCCTGGAGTAGTTGAATGTTTAACCAGTAAAAATAGGTTAAACTCATATCTTGAGTAAGGGGCAAGATATTAAATTTGGGGTTTCAACTAGCAGTTTGGAACATTTTTAAGAAATTGTGCAGTAATTTCATGGTAAAGCATATTTTCTTCCATGTGTGGCATTCGGTGGAAACACTGTGGTAGTTGTCATAAGGTTTATAATAAATACCTACCTCTTCAACAACCTGCTGATTATTAAATTACAGATTAAATATCTGCATTTTTTTATTGAAACTCTGAGATTTTGGGCAGTTGTTTACCCTGCAAGTATTTGTGTGACTTATGACAGTTGCTTCTAGCCTCCTGACGAGTGCGACTTGGTATTTATATTCCTTTAATGTGATTATGAATCACATTTGTTTACTGCATATTTTGTTTTGTGTGATGTCATTGTTATGAAAAGGAGTTGTGACTTGCATAGTCATCGTCAAATGACTCTGTAGACCGATGACTCTTGGAAATTTTATCTTTTCGATTACTGGCATATACTGTACGTGCACCACATCTCCCAAGTTCTATAGGAAATCAAACTTTTTACTGTATAACACGTTGCTACGAAATATATGGTATGTAAACTGAGCTAGTGGCCTGATTTACATACGTACATGTACCTAAATACATGTATGTATGTATGTATGTATGTATGTATGTATGTTTGTATGTATGTATGTATGTATGTATGTATGTATGTATGTATGTATGTATGTATGTATGTATGTATGCGTGTATGCATGTACGTATGTATGTATGTATGTACATACATATATATATAAACATACATTTACGTACATACATACACATGTACGTAAAGATATACGTACACCGAGGAACTTACCAGAATCAATTCAAATAGAGTGCCTTGGTCCACTTTGAGAAAGTCGATGTCAAATCCGCAGAGATCGTCCGTCCTTTTCTCTCTGGTCTCTTCATCCTCTGGTGGGGCGGGGTCATCTTTGTGGAACTGGCACCAATTTAAAACTTTGCCCAGGATAGCTGAATTAACATTAGGGAGAGGAATTGCTTCGTCGTCATCCTCATCCATTCCCAAATCTATGAACAAGAGTAAAATGACGATCGGTACTTAGTTAAAAAGTAAAGACAACCAATCACTTTTACATACCAACAATAAAATTGTGACATCTGTGAGCATATCGAAAAAAAACAAAAAAACAAGGTTTACGGAAGGGGGGATATCGTTTCAAACATTTACACTGACGAATTAGAAAGATTTACTGTAGTTACACAGTATTACCCTGTAACATATAGCACCATCTTAAAAATACTGCAAAATAAAATACTAACTTGAAGATACACTGAAGAAAATGATTCCAATCACAAACCAGAGGAAAATCCCTCCCAGCAGTTATTTACCATTAAAAACATTACATATATGCAGCACAAGAGTAGTTTGCAAGCAAGAGTTGTTTGCTACATTTATTGCTTCAGGAAAAACTCGTTGTACTTATTGGCCTTTTGCTGACCCTAAATGACCTTTGACCTCCACCCAAATGATAGGGTACTTGAACTAATTATGGGGAAGCCACATGCCAAATATGAGAACTGCAGATGTTACCTAGCTTGAGATATCGTGTTTACTAGCTAGGGCATCGGACACACACACACCCCAACTTGACTGCATAAGTTACTTGCCTGCCTAAACCGCATGTAACCAAAATACAGAAACAAAACATATGAGTATTCAAGTTCCATTGAATATGCCACTTTTTAAAAAATTGCCAACAAATACTGCCTTCCTGTGTGGTACATAAACACATATGCATAAGGACATTAAAACCAGCGATGAATCAAGTAGCCAGTTTTGAGAGAAATTTGTTTAAAATCTTTCACCACACACCTGAAGAGAGTTGGCTTAATCTTCTATTTGTACCAGTAAAACCATCACAATTAACTATAAACTGAGAGACCTTCCTTGACATTGACAAATTATAACAAAAAGTCAAATTTTGAAATAAATTTTCTTGTTATCAGTGAGAGAATGAATTGATAACCTGCTGACTTTGTGAATGCTGTGCTACACACTGAATCTTTATAAGCTTCTTACCAGTCTCTTGTGGTAAGAGCATATCACTTTGTCATTGCTAATTGGTGCAAGCAATTTATCCTAGAAATGCTGGAAAAAGAATCTCCACGATGCAAGTGGCACCCCTATCCACCCCCCCCCCCAAAAAAAACACCTTTGAGCCGACGGTAATTTTTCGCAGAAAGCCTTAATTTCACCCTAGAATTTAACATTACCTTTCAAATAACCTTCAGAGTTCACTTTACCTTCTAACATGGTTCTGATTGTAATGGACTGCTTGGCAACATCGACTTCAATGTTGAACACCTCCCCATCGGAACTCTGGAGCTTAATCTTTGGCATTTTGATCAAGATCTGGATGAAAGAAATGAAGCAAAACAAAATGATTGATTTATTATACTAACTTATCTATGTTTCAAAATATTCAATACTGTATGTTCATACTCTTGTACTGTTACATGTTGTGTTGATTCTGCTACAATTTAGCAGTGCAATACACAGTACTTGACCGTTTGAGGAAAGAAAAAAGTAGCGTGGTTATCTGCAAAACGATTCGCTGAACCAGTTTTATGAAAAAAACATTTTTAGATTCCCAACAAACCTTGAAAGAATATCACCAACAGAATCCCTCTTTTGTCATTTATAGCTGAACAGAAAACTACGGAAGTTGTGGCTAAATTTATGAAGGCACTTTCAACGAAGAAACCTGATACAGATTAACTTTACTTTCATTCCACAGAGTAAATTTGATTCTGAACTTCAACAGCCTTGCAGTTCTCTAAACATAACCCATATAGGTGAAAAGGGTAATTTCAACTATTGCAATGAGTTTTGAATAGATTCATAATGAAGATAAACAAGTTGCACATTCCATTCTGAATTAGTACTTGGATAGGCTAGTGTGCTATATGAAACCATTTGTGGAAGTGTGCCTTTTCAGGGTGTGTGCAAAATTAGGGATAAAGACAATACATAGTTGTGTGTGCCGGATTGTGGCTGCACCCTATGGGAAGTCCCCCAGGGGACATGTGGTTGTGGTGCACTGTGGTGCCCAAAGAGAGATCGATTGAATTGTGTGACAAGTTACCAATGACTAGGGTTAGGTGGTAAAGTCGTATGAGAGGGCCTTGGCCTTGAACAAGACTGTAAACCTGCAACAGGAGTGTCCAGTTGACAGATATGGCACGTTATAAGTGGCCAAAAATTAAATTAAATTAATGCTTTAGTCCATGAAAATCAAAAGCATGATGAAATTACAGCACTTGATTATCAATATCGTTAACCATAAATCATCACCAGTTGCCTACATTAAACTTGAGGGACTGTTAAATTGGATAATAATTCACTAATAATGAGTAATGAAATGATTGTAACCAGGTAATAATTTAGTGTTCACGTTTTGTGTAGCAGGTTTGAAAAAAGTTAGACATTCAATCTGCCAAATTTGCATAGCATTTTACAATGCTATGCTGGATAAATGATTCCCATGATAACTATGGCTTAGTAAGAATGAAGAGTATGCAATTTTTGAAATTTAAACAAGCTGGAAACAAAAAATATATTCTGAGGTACTGTCACAATTTCTTTCACAAATCTACCAAGGTTATACAGTAAAATTTAAAGCAAATCCGAAATTTGGGACATTTCTCTTTGCTTCAACTGTTCTGATCTTATATTCTGGAAGGGGACCAATTGAACAGTAAAATCCTGTTGCTGAAGGATAAAACTAATCCACATAGAAAAATTGAAGATATCACCATATTACCTTTAACCTTTTAATGAACATTTGTTAACTTAACCATTACTATATATACCATACTACCTGTAATTAGATTGTCCAGATGGTAAACTTGAACAATGTTAGCCTGAAATTCTCTAAATTTTGGCAGCACTATGTTGTAAACCACACAATCATGACAAGATAGGCTTTTCCATACATATTGACCCCTTCAAAAGACTGAGGGGAAGAAACAAAACAAAAATGCAAGTCTTGTCTTGTCTCTGTTTATAGAAGTCAATCTTTGTAAAGTTGTCAAATTGTCATGAAAAAGAACCTCTTCTGATTGTGTGTTTTCTACTGAATGTTTTACAGCTAACACAAGGCATCAGGTGCGAGCCTTTGTGTGATTGCTAATACTAGCCTCCTCATGTATTTGTGCCAAAAACATTGATTTAGACTGATGATATTGTTGATGGTGTTCATAATGGTATGAATGAATTAGTCTAGGCCTATGCGGTTTTAAATAGCAGAGGAGACTTGTCCTAACCGTAATAGCCTATGTGCGTAGGCCTTCTCTGTTGAGTTTCTTGTGAACAACAGTCTAGCATAATGTTAGGTCCCTAGTCCTAGCCTTGTTCAGTCCTCCAATTCATAGCCTAGACCTATATACAGGCACTCCTCAAGCATTCTAAACAATATGTACAGTAAGGTGCGGTGTCATTCCGACTTTGGTACTTTCCGCCATAGAAAAAGGGTCATTCCACCATGGCCGTAAAGCACTTTTTGTATGGTGGAAAAAAGCACATTATTGTGGGTAGGAGTAAAGTTAGTATGTAGGTTAGAAATGTAAGGGAAACACTAACAGATTGTTAGGATGGGTTGGTGTTCACTGTTGTCATGTGTTGAATGAGTGAATAGCATTAGCTTGGGAACAAGAAATTCACAGTAAAATGAGACAAGGAATAAGAGTTTCTTTTGTTAGGACCGTAGTGGCAGCGCCTGGGTTAATACAATTAATAAGTCTACCGTTATAATGATTACTAGGCCTAGCCTACTCATTAAATATTAGTAACTAACGATATGACTACCGTGAGGCCTATGCAAATGCTATATGCCAAAGGTTGTTGTTAGGCTAGGCGCTGTAACTTAGTGTTACTGTTAAACTGAGTGAGAGTTAGGCTAGACTGCGACTTTGCCAACACTCACAGTAGGGCCTATGACAACACAGTCAATCGCTTTGAACTGACAATGAACAACCTAAATGTTCCAAAATATTACCGCCAAAAGAACACACACGGTATCGCTATCGTATAATTTCGAACACGGTGGAAAAAATCGTAGTACTTACAGAAAATACAATAAACTTCGTTGCTCTCTTTGGGTTTTAATATTAACACCAAGGTAGCCAAGCAGTTGATTTCTGAGGTCATACGTACAGATTCTTCCTAGCCAACGAGACAATAAATGATATGGCAAGAAATACGTTGGAGTACTGTGTGATCGGCACAGTGATACCGGTGACATCATTGACTATGGAATGCCGAATGTGTATGCAGAATGTCTAGCAAAGTGTACACAGCTATAGTTGCAACGGAAAACAGTTATGAACTGCAAATGAAATGTAAGCGAGTACAAACGTAAGTGACCTTGACTTAGTATAAAACCATTTAGACCTATTTTACACACACACATACACACAACGCATGTTTGTATTTCATTCCAACCGAGGACCCCATTGTATTTTCCATTGTTCAAATCCACGTACCCTAACCTTAACAATACCCCATACAATAGAATTCTTCCGAGGACGTGGTGATTCTTTAGAAATCACAACCGAGGACCTGAAATTCTTTTGTTCAAGTCCTCGGTCAGATAGAAAAACAAACGCACTCACACACGCACAGCAAACACAAAATTATGCATAAGTAGCTAAATTTGTAAAGGAAAGTCTGGTTTCTCGGATTAAAGGTAGTATGTAAAGGCCCCAAATTATAGCACGCTATAATTGCTAAAAGTTTTCAAAAAGTACTTTCCTGGGGTCTTTGCCCTCCAAATTATTCCCAGACATTCTAAATGAACACACAAGATGATTGAATGTCCCAGTGAGGTACATTTCTTCCAAGGTTGTAATGAAAACAGTTTAAGAATTTGACCAAATGTGATCATATTTGAATAGCTGGCATATTTGGGGCCAATACAGCATACCTTTAAGCTGCAGTGCTTTATATACGAAAGTTATTTTGATATCATGATGTTACATATCTCAGAAAGTCACTGGAAACACTGTACTGAGTAAAAGTGGCATTATAAGGCACACACCAAGTTGATGTTTTTCAGTGTCTGGAACTCAGAACTCAGTCCAATATATCGTAAACCAACTCTTCAAAGGCAGGCAAAAGTCTATAAATCAACACTGAAAGTTTGATATGTGAAAAATATGCTACCGTCAAGTTTGTACAACTGACAACACTTGTAACGGAGTTGTTGAGTCGGTTGGTGAAACGGCCGGGCATGTTTAGAAATATAACATAAAATGTAGTTGTAAGAATATAGTTACTGATAGTCAGGATCTTGCAGATCTTTTGAACAACTATTTTGTGTCGCTTTTTACAAGGGAAGATATGAGTAGTATACCAGATTTTCAGGGGGAAGTGATGGTCCTAAACTGGATACGGTCTTATTTTCGGATGAGGTTGTCTTAAAGGCAGTGT
>JAIPMN010002732.1:2165-14838 GCA_020650975.1 Apostichopus californicus | reverse complement strand
CCCCCCCCCCCTCCGCCACATGTCCCTCCATGGACTCTACCTGCACCAGTATTCTCGGTGGTGTGATAAGTCTTCAACATTGCAGCTGTTTGTCTAAGTTCTTTCTTTTGTTCTCTCCATCGATTATTCTCTGAAGTCTTTGTCAGCCTAGTGTAGAGTGTAGTATCTATTACACACACCGGGACGGCTGTTGCACTTTCTGTCTCGAAACAGATTTATAAAGATCAAAGTCAGGACTATATCCAGCCAGACATGTAGAATGTACATAGACAATCATACAGCAAAATAAAAAAAAACACAGTTCCGCTTTTTCGTCATACTCAATTCGATTGTCAATTAAGGTAATCAATAAGACATAACTAAGTGATGTATAATGGAGAGTTCGGTGAAGGTGTGTGAAGGTATTCAGCCCTATAAAGACGTGTGTTTAGAGGTTACTCTATGTCGCTGACAAATAAATTGATTTTAACGCACGTGAGTATCAAATATACACATGATATAGTGCCAAGCCTTGATTGACCTCTGACCTTCCGTAATGAGGTCGACAACTCATAAAAAAAAGGAGTTAATTAGGTCCAGACAGGTGGCTACATGGACCCAGCCAAGTAAATAATTACATCACATCGTGTTGGCAACCAGCATTTTGCCTTGCGTCGCTACAATATCTAATGACTTCATATGGTACCCTACACGGTGAAGGACAACAACTGGGTATATACACAAAAGAGAAATAAACCTGTGTTGTGTCAACAAGCACTTGCGAATAAATATATACACCATTAAATAGTTCGTACCATGCACTGTTCCATGCCATGCGTTACAGCCTTCTAGTTCCAGACCAAGTTAACAACTTGACGTTATGATTAACTGTTGCTCATGTATTATGGTGACACATATAGAGACTGTAATACGAAGCATTAAAAGGGATGCATTTGATGTTATTGAAATGAAGCGAAAGTCTCTTACTAAATCATGCTCAGTACATGGAAGCACAACATTTATGCATTTATTCGTTTATGCATATCTTCATGTATGCATTTATTCGTTTTCAGCCGATTTACGTCATGTTAGGATATCGTTACACACGGTATCATTAAACAATGTACCCAGTCTCTCTATACGCGTGCTTCCACAGAACGGTATCTAAAGAATATCGGCAAACACACGTTGATCACAGCTCAAACAAGAGACTTTAGCTCGGTAACTCACCGCCCTTGTCACAGACACATGCAATAGCCACAGTCAGTCCCAGTAGCTAGCTGACAATGTGCTAAGTTTCTTACGTATTTGCTAAGAGATGTATAGTTTTGAATGTTATCATATTTAACAAGCAATCTAGAGTACCCCCAGAGTCACAGACGCACACACACATGCACGCACGCACAAATTAGAGCGCGCACACACGTAACGCCATCATGAAAGCACAGATTCGCCTCCGGCAAGGAAATTTAAGAAGCACACGTCGAATCCGATTGAATAGTAATGGTGAAAGACAAAATGTTTATTTTTTGTTTTGGAGTACTTCACAAAATAATGAATCTTAAACGGTTTTAATAATAATATGCGTTGATGTTGGATTCTAAAGGAGTTTAAAGCAGATATATGCACTGTATTGATATAATTAATACGTTGCACTATATACTTCACAGGCTTTGACATGTAGTGAAATATGGATGCCCGTGTAAGTGGTAGCGGCGGTCCTTGGTTACATAATAATCAAGTGTGGCTCCTCGCATGTCGCATTTTGCGTTACGTCAACAAGTTTATCGGCTGCATAATACTCAAAAACAGATTACAACAGATTAAACTAAGACACCCCGTCTAGTTCTCAAACCGAATCGAAGGTTAATGAACGAGTATGTAAGGAATATGATTGAATTCTCAACATTGCGTCATCCAGACAAAATTCAAAATTGATCAACGGTTGGTTTGTCGAATATAATTTCACCAAATAACTGGTGCACGTCTTCAACAGGCCAGCTGCCGCGTGACAAACGCACTGGCTTACACACTTTTGTATTCACTTCAGAAGTGCAAACTCATCCAATGTCAGTTGTCCGGCAAAATGATGCTGTCCTGATTGAGCTAATTGTAAGGAATGGAGTCTACGTGTTTTCTAGACTAAATAAATCGTTGATACAAATACCTTGATGAGAAATAAATGCGAAGAAGGCGAAATATATTATTGGATTTAGGTAACGGGGTCACTTTGTTTACGTATCAGTGATACCGGTCAAAAATAATAAACTTGGGTTAGACGATCTGTCCCTTCGTGCCCCTACTGGCAGTTTCATGAGAATAGGAGAAGCAAACTCATTCTTCGACTTAATCTTATGTTACCGAGATGTTTCTAATAAACAACTCCCTCCAACCATGGAGTTGTTGCCATAACAACTCCCTCCAACGGCTTTGAGGAAATTCTTTGTCCAATTGGAGTAGACACTGCGCATGGGCAGAATGAGTGTCCCTGGGAGAGGATATGTGACACCGTAACGGTCATTGCCATTAAGATTTAACAAGGGAACACATAATATATATATCATTCCATAGCTGTCGCAAACATGTCACGACAATTCTGTATACATGTAAATTGACGAGGTGGAACAGGGGTTATTAGGCCAGCATCTGATCGGGCAGCAATCTCTCGTGTGCGAGCCGTATCATGGAATTTGGTGCAATTGATATTATGGTATGATTCTTCTGAAATATTTACCTTACCCTTATTACCGTATACCGGTGGAATATATATGCCTATACCAGCCATAAGAAAGACCCCGTTTCTGTCCCGTCAATTTTGTCAAGGTAGGTGCTATTAGAAGCTCCCAACAACAGGCCCAGCTATACCAGGCTGAGTTTGGGTTGTCAATGAAAAACTGTACATGAGTATGTGGTAGTCACACATGACAGCTTTCCAATGTTATAAACCAATGCTATAGCTATAAGCAGTGTTGTAGTATTACCCTGACTTTACTTCATGAATTATAGTCAAGGACCAGAAGTGGTGCATCTGTTTTAGCTTGGTGATATGACGTCACGTGACGTATTACCCAACACACATGACGTGTGTTACGATAGCAACATAGACTTGGCAACCGATCGGTGTCAGAATAATGTACACAACCTGCAATGCCCTGAAAGAACCATAAACTTTGGCGCGCATTGAGTGTTATGCCCAATCAACTTTGTTCTGGTGAGATGTTATTGTACAAGTTTTTTTTTAACCATTACTGTAACACCATGCATGCAAATATTAATTAAATTCAATGATAACCATCGTGCAAAGAGAAATAAATTTTGCACAAAACCTATAATCATATCATAAATTGGCTCGTAGCCTACAACAGTACTAAAACCAGCAAGAGTATACGTATAGATAAGTATATACGCGCGTTATCTTCAGAAATTGACCGAAATCGGTCAACTAATATTACAGTGCTATTATAGGCTAATATCTCTCTATATGCCGATATATATCCACTTCATGCTACATGTGTACTTTAACAGTGAACTGTGTTAGATGTTGGAGAATCCTATAGTTTTAAAGACACTTTGACCAGTTTGTGGTGATTTTTGGCAATACTTCGATGCTATAGTCACTTCACAGTTTCATTTCAAGTAATGAAATAAGTTGAAATTCTCATATTTTTTTTAACGTATATACTGCAGTACCGAATGAAGAAAAAAGTGTCTTTGATATCAAACATAAAGAGAATCGGTTATTGTTTTATTTTTTCATCTTGGCGTTAATTGAACAAATCTATACGAAGATAAAAAACATTTTAGAATGATAGTGTTCTATTTAGGGACTGTAATACAGTACATGCGTAAAGAATGCTTATCGCGTTTGGTGACGTAGTGATCTGTCTCATGTTTCCTATATACGCATGCGCAAAATGGATAATAATTAATAAGCCAATCGGAGGACGCCTTGCAACTCTCAAGGAAACCTCGGTTTAAGTAATAATACGGGCACCTAGTCAATTTGTCCCATGTTCAGCACATTTGTTGTGTGTGGTAATCCCATTCAAAATCTGTTGAAATTCTTTGGAAAGGTCATTTCGTTTCCAAAATATACACATTTGAAGTTTTGATAAAATGTGGGAAACTCATTAAATATGTGCAAACTATGACGTGGAGTGTTGCGCTCATCAAAATTCCTTACTTTAGGCCTTAATAAGTTAACCCCTAATTAAAATCCCACATATATCATTTTAATAATGTAATGTTCCTCTTTTCAAGTTTGAAGACAATAAAATATTTCAAAACATCGCCTTAGGCCACAAACCTTGTGTTCAGTGTCCTTGAAACACTATAGAATTAAGAAAAGACTTGTAAACTGGTCAATCTTTGATGGATTTTGATGGACAATATTGTTCATTGTGTGTCCGTAGACCTTTATAAACATTATATCAATATACTTATAGACAACGGTGAAAATGGCAGAACAATTGCAAAAGTACTTTTCAGGGTATTTTTCAGCAAATTGCTACCAGTTTTGAGTGAGCATATCAAAATTTCGTCAGCATCATATATGATTTCATACAAAATGATTTGTCGCCCTTGGTACATATAACATGACCCTTTCTTTGAGTGAAAATGTGCATATGGATGGTGCCGATATACTTATCACGCAATTATAATCAGGATATTTCTTATGAGTTAAAAGGTTTTGCCATAGTCATGGTTTCTGATTTCTAACTTTCAGATTTTCAATCAGCAAGGTGTGATCTTACATACGTAGCAGACCTATGGTGTGGGCACATGAGGCTAGTGGACCTTCCAAGGTTAAACCCTTAAAAGCCGATTAATCCTATAGTATTGTTTAGTTATCGCGGCATGTATTCAAACAACGTAAGATAAATACATTGGTAAGCATCCCCCGTCCCCCCTGGTCCCGCCTCACATTGCACCTACCATTGCTTGGACGTGCTATTCCGATTAGGTACATTGCAAGTTTAGCCCTGAATATGGAGAGATGTCGCGGATGTGTCCCGATTCACATAGTATCATACAATAGTAATTGTATCATAATATTGTTGCTTATAGCATTACATTGTATATACACAGTGTGTACTGTAGGTATGGGGTACGGTAAGGTTATGATACCAGCCGAGCTACCCACAACTGTTGCGTAATATAATGAAAGTTTACGCAATCATGCTGAAAATATAAAAAAGGATATACAGATATCATATAATATGCATACTATATATGCAAGCGTACCGTATATAAGCTAATACAAAGATAGAAAACATAGCACGTAAACATTAACATAATGATAGGCCTCTGTGAGTCCAGAACAGACATGCAACAAGAACCACTCGAGAATTATAACTAAAGATTAAATGCGATTATATGAAGATCCTAAGGCGATAAAGAGAGAGAGGGGTAGTACGTATCGGCCACCGTTCTTAGTTTCATTAACTTGTTATATCAAGTTTTCTAGTGAGAAATGGTCGACAAAAGGGGGGACTGCAGGGCAGAGAATCAACATTTCAAAGAAACATCAAAACACCGAGAACGAGACCCTAGATCTCCTGAAGGGAACAAACCAACAATACATCTTATACTGCCAAACTTGGCATGGAATCAAAATAACAATCCTAACGTCACCGCGAGTCTTCAAGCATGACATGGCCAACTCAGTCTTGAATCTATAGTAAAAGTGACAATTTAGGATGATTAATGAGGAACATCGTGTGCAGTAAAGACGTATTTATCCTGTTCGAGATAACAACATGACACGTGAAGCAAGCAGATGTGACGTCATATGTAGCAAATGACAAACTTTCACATCCGGCCTTCTAGTTTATATTTGAGTGCTTTGTAGTATTATTGAGCTGTTGCCGGGCAGTGTGTGGTTCGGTTCTACACATGCGTTGACCACCTGCAACACGTGACCTACATAAAAAATGCTTTTGTTTCATTTCTATATTTAAGATGTCATTTTGGGAATGATTAGGTGAGACAGGTGGCGGTATAACAGTTCAGAACACATCTAACTTTCAATATGCATATTTCACAGCATTGAGACAATGGTTTGACTCACATTATACATGCAGATTGAAAACACTGACCATAGGGTCACAGTGTATATCCCTCCCTACCTCCACCCGTCCCTCCCTCCCTCCGCCCGTCCCCCCCCCCCTCCGCCCGTCCCACCCTCCCTCCCTCTCTCGCTCCCTCCCTACCTCACTCCATCCATTCAATCTGGTTTTCATTTTTAGTTTTCATTATATTATTGTAATGCGCGTGCGCGTACAATATTGGCATTACTGGGCAAGTGAACGATACCTACATGACTGGACGTTGAAACTTAAAGTTTCATATAGTCTCTGTACATTTGCAGTTTCAGAGGCTAGCTACGTAGCGAACTTATTCTGAGCCTGTCACGGAGCTCACAAGCGCCCTCACTTTGTAGGTACACTACATGACTATACTCCCTGGTGTGTTGTCCGCCCAAAACATGGCATAATGAACAACCGAAAAGTTGTATGTATGTATGTATGTATGTATTTTAGATCCTCCTGCAAGCAGGAACTCGCGAAGAAGCCATCATTGGCTTATCAAAGCCGCAAGCTGACCGAAGTCAGTCTCTTAGATTCATATTTAACGTCAACGATTATGAATTGTGAATTGTCAACAACTCTGTAACTGGACGACATACAATAATCTTGGAGTGACTCGAACCGGGGACCTATGATTGAAAGGCACCGGCGTTGACCACTGAGCTAACACTCCACAAATTTCTTCCTAATACTGCAAGCACTCCACGCGCACTACAATACTAGGTATTTGCAGGCAAATCCAGTTTTGTTTTCTGGGTTTTGTAACCCTGTAGAGGTCATTCATGTTCACGGCCTCAGTAACTACAGCTGTCAGGGAGATTTTAATCCTCTGCCCAAGGGTGGTTGTGACAAAGTAGATCTTGATACTGTTAGCATACAAAACGAAACTTATTCAGCTACGCAAATTCTTCACATATTATTGTACCACACTTTTTCAACTGTTTTGTCCCGGGAGTAATCCGTAGCGGTACATGCTCCTTCGGTCATTTCAAGTTATAGCTTTGATATCAGTTTCTTAATATTTTCTTTCCGTTTCATAAACTGTTTGAGACCATAAACCATCCTCCTGACATTTATGTTTGCAGGGAGGGAGTGGGCATTTATGATTCAGAGTTGTTATATATCTCTCTCTCTGGTACCAGAAATGAACGAAGAATAATAACGTCTGTAATATACAGACCGCGGAGCTGAAGTACCAAGTATCGAGGTAGGACGGTTCACGGTTACTACGGGAGACCGGTCTTGGTTGGTTTAATAAGGGGACGGTGCTGGGTACGAGCATCGAGCTGCAGCTCCCTTGTTCGAGCGAGTGTATAGTATGGGGCATGTGTAACATGAATTTAATTCCAACTGTTGCAGCGCAGGACAATTTCTTATTAACCGCGTGAAAATGATTGGGATTGGGGATAGGGGGAGGCTTCGTGAAAGTTGGTTGGGATATGGAACTGGTATCCTGGTCACGTGTGTGGGTCACTTAATTCAATCAGGTTGTACAACACTTAGAATAGGTATATACACGGCTTCACAATCAATATGAATATGCACCCAGTTGAGACAATTTTATTTCTATACTGTATATAGTGTAACGTCCCGCTTTTTCAGAGCACTCGTATAGTGTCAGTACGAGCAGTATGAATATCATGTTTCTATCAGATCAAGGTTAAGAACTGTTTGTACTGTCAAAACCTGTGCTTTGAAGCATGCTATTGGTGTGCAGTTTAGAGAGGTATTAGCATTAGGAAATTGTCCCAACTGGCTGGCTGGTTCCTCGCGTTTGGGTTTGCTTGTGAGGTTAGTTCAATTGCCATGGAGATGACCAAAGGTAGTGTATAATTATATGTGATTTACTGTATTCTCCCACGAATCGAGACTCAAATTTTGATTTGGTTGTAATGTCAACTCATCGCACAAAAGGTGTCTAGTGGGCCTACCACAACTACCAATTCTACCAAAAATGGACCCATTGTGTCATTAAATGTGATGTCACTGCACCCACAATGGAAGCAATGTGGAGTTTGTTTGTGAAGACACATTGCACGATTGACCGAGATTTCACAGCTGCTTGCTATGATCAAGGAGCCCCTGCTCTGATCAGGGAGCTGCTACTCTGACCAGAACAGTATTGCCCTGATCGGACACAATCATGCTCCAGATAATGTCACGTGATAAAGGTCTTAAACTCGTATAGATCAAATCATCGTTTGATTGTCTCCATCAAATAGACATACGGATTATGTAAGTCCTGGGTTTACATTACGCAGTTATACAACAAACAGTGGACAACTTAACCATTAAGGTTTGTGAATGTTATCCACATTGAAACGTTAAATGCTCAGTAAATGTTAAGCGACAATTCCGTGTAAACACAACCGTATTGTATCTTTACAGTTTATTTATAGGAAACCACATTTCACTAACCCCAAAATTTGCTAGATAAATTGTAACAGCCCAAATAATTCCCTAAAACTTCAGCAGAATATGTCCCGTAGTACTAGCAGTTTCGGACAAGTAAGTATAAATATATATTATATATAGTGGTTATTATCAATTTAATCTGCATAAGGTAAAACCATTCACACTGCAAAGACCTCGAGTTCTTACCATAGTTTGTGGTAACTTTAGGACTGGTAAAATCTATAAGTTCTACCATGGAGCTCTGTTTATAGCTCCATGGTTCTACTCAAAGACTGCAGTCCGGTGGGAGATCGGCAGAAAGAAAATAGAAATTTGATTTATTGACTTTATATTGCGGTTTGCTACATCGCGATTTATAGCTAACAAGCGAATTTACGTAGTGTCGACAAATTTATTCGATAAACTTTTTGCAGTTAGGACTATCCGTTAAAAATGTTAATCATTAACATATTAAAGCGAATCTATATCGACAAAGCTGAGGGGCTAGGACATGGAATACAACTAGCACACTTTCAGTTTTCGTATATCTGACCCTATATACTAAACTCATACAAAAAGCTGAGATGGGACCTTGTATAGTTTATGCCGCTGTTTGAGTTGTATCCTCTGGTTGAACGAAGAAGACGCAGTGACCTATACTGAACACATATCACCCGACGGTGTAGGTATAACGTTCTACCATAGGAAGTATGTTATCCAGGGAATCACGTGGTTTTAGGGAATACAAGAGCCTACTTAATATTAGTTTGTTGGGAGACAAGACAAACATATTCTAGATGTCCTGGTGTGAAATTTGCATTCAATTCCTACCTACTTTTTTTCGCTATGTTGAGAGCTGAAATGATTACATTTATTAATCACTCTTGTGAACTTGGAGGAAGCAGTTGTAAGGCCATACTTGGCAACTGGAGGGGGTGGGGGATGGGGGGGGGGTTGGTTGGCGTACAAAACAATGTCATCTAGTTATGTCGTAATGCATCTCAATGTGTATCTAGGACATCACACATGCTTACTTCAAGTTCACTACCTTTGGTACATTACTATCAGCGTATGTTGTTCTTCAAAAAACAAAAACAAATATGCCAGATTTCAATTAAAAATTTCAGTCTGGATGTTACTTGTTTACAATATGTGCCTTTTTCATCAGTCGTAACTAGGATAACAGCAGGACTCTCAGTCGTAACTAAGGAAACCCCAGGACTATCCGTTATGACTAAGGTAACCCCAGGACTATCCGCAGTAACTAAGGTAACCCCAGGACTACCTGTCGTAACGAAGGTAACCGCAGGATTATCAGTCGTAACTAGGTAACCCCAGGACTATCTGTCGTAACTAGGGTAACCCCAGGACTATCTGTCGTAACGAAGGTAATTCCAGGACTATCAGTCGTAACTAAGGTAACCACAGGAATATCTGTCGTAACTAAGGTAACCCCAGGACTATCCGTCGTAACTAAGGTAACCCCAGGACTATCAGTCGTAACTAAGGTAACCCCAGGACTACCAGTCGTAACTAAGGTAACCACATGGACGATCAGTTACGTATTTAATTCAAGGATTGGAAATACGTGTAGATAATATGAACACTGTAGGTATGGGTGCAACTTTACGGTCACTATACCTCGAGATATTATTATGTGACCTAAAATGTACCTATTTTTTTCTCGAAACTATACTATCGCAATACACAAATAAATGTGTGGGTGGGTGTTGGACCCTGGGTTCAGACCACACAACAGAAAGGGGCCAGTCACGGGATACACATGCACGCGGCAAATCCGGTCTTTAAGCTAACCAAGTTACCGGGCGTTCGTCCAGCTCCCCTGACGTCCATTTACTAGCCCTGGAGGCCACACTTTGATCTTACAATTACCGGCTTAAAACGTATTTTATGCTAAATTACTGATGGAACGAAATATTTGAAATACCAGTACCAAGACACTTCTGCTTTCACAAGCATCATATGAATTTAAAGTCAGAAATGTTGCACTTTTGATAAAAGCAAGTTCACAAAACAAGTCCACAAGGGCAATGAATTGTTTGAAGAAATAAATTGCTTTTAACTTGGCCTCGCTCACACTCCTCCCCTCCCCTCCCCTCCCACCCCCCCCCCACCCCAACTCTTCAACCACCACCGCCACGCACGAAGAAAGTGTTTTATCACTGATCAGAACAATAGTAACTCCATTGTATCTGCAGTACTATTGCCGTATACGTGCTCAGCGATCATTGTAACCAATTGCAGTCGGACACATCAGTAATCATCACAGAAACATGTTCTCCATCTGTTTTATCTGAATGAAGATGCTCACAACTTTCATTGAACTTAGCCTCGTGATGCATTCAATCTGGATGGTCGAAGCAACGACTCTTGGTACTATTGTGTGGTAAATATTCACACAATCATTACAATGGACTCTTTTGCCAACATTTTGGGCCCATTTGCTGAGTTTGAGCGAATGAAACAGTCATACCAAAACATCGGGTTCTCATGAAAGCAATCCCATTAAAACATTGTTCGAACGCATGCGCTACTGAGCTATGGCAAGCCAATTGTCCAATAATAAGATATTCCTAGATATTTGTCGAAAATCCAAGTTTTCTCAACCGATAATCCAGGTTTATTGTTGTAAATCTTGGATTATCGAATGAAAAACATGGATTATTGGTTAATATACCGAAAAGACTATAATCCAATAATTGAGCATTTAAAGGTTGCCATAGCTGTTAGTTGTAGGAGGGAACTGCTATAGAGACTCGCTGGTTGTATAGGCACACCATGTAAGCCCGGATCCCATTCAATGCGTCACATCTAAGGTTATAGCCTAACGTTAGTTATACATATCCGTACAGTACTAGCGCAGACAGTGATGGGGGTATTATACCTGCAGAATAACTCCTTGAATTCAGCCAAATGCGACTTCAACTTCATTCTGTATCATTATGTCTAATGTCATAGTACTGGAGAATACCATCATCACTAAACGTTAGTAACATTGTGTTCTGCGCGTAAACGTGTGCACTGACGATACTATACACTAGCCTATACTAATCGGTAGTTTGGTATGTACCTGGTATTTACGTAAAGAAAATACACACAACAGCTTTCTAGACTAAGCAAAGTAGAAATCCTGATATATTTCAATGATTCTGGGCACTCATACAGAGAATCAGTGACACCTGTGAGGTTTATTTAATATTAGGATATCACAAATAGTTTTCACTGAAAAGGTTACATTATATTTAAGAGGCCACCGGCCGGTATATGGAGGTCAAAAACCATTTACTCGCGCAATCCTCCTATTAATGTTTTAAACGGACTTTGTTTCGGTTACTAATGTTTCGGTTTGAATATTCTTTCGCTTGATCTGTGTGAATTAGCCACCATTTGGGCAAAACAAAAAAGCTTATTTACTACACAATAGTATCTGAAAACAAAACCGATGTAGAGTAAGGGATCGGTAACTCCGTGTTACGTAATGGAATGCATATATCTAAGGAAAGAGGAATTTGGTCTAATAATTATACCAATGTTGAACTATCCAAAATATTAAAGACTCCGCAATGCAATCGATATTGCCTCCGAATTAGTTTTTCCAAAGAATTTTCTAAACGTTTTTCTAAGACTCGTTTTTACCAGACACCGCGAGAAGTGTTAACGGGTGACGTCGGCACGCTTGTAGATATATGATTAATATTGCTAGCAGTCTATACGTTGTTCTTCGACTTCTACTAACATGATGTGTGTATCTATAGGATCTTTCGGGAATTATTAGTATTATATATATTATTATTATATCGAGTCTTGGATATTAATATAATTCTACGCCAAAGCAAACCACCGGGGAATTTGCTGATAGAATTGGCTGTTTCTGTACTCATGAATAATTATTGTTTAATTTGCATATTATCAAAAGTCGTAAATACTTTGCTACAATTGCGAATGTTGGTAAAACTAAAGGGTAAATGAATAGCATATGGGAAAATATACTTAGAAAATGCTAGTAAATTTGAAAGTATGTTTTTTTTTTATTTCTAATTAGAAGTTATGCCGCCATCGAGGAAATGATAGTAGCAAATTACAATATCAATTTGATGGCCCACAAATCTACTTAAAACGAAGTTCCAATTCCCTTTTCTACTCTTACATGGGGGGGGGGGGAGGGGCGGGTGAGAATGTGAAATAACACA
>JAIPMN010002731.1:0-28416 GCA_020650975.1 Apostichopus californicus | reverse complement strand
GGGGGGGGGGGGCGGAATGATACTTCCACCCCCCGTATTTTTCACTGGGGGGCTGGAGCCCCCAGCCCCCCCGGTTCCTACGCCCTTGGTTGCAGGTTAAAAACTGTTCATACTGTCAGTACCCGTGCTTTGAAGCATAACATACGAGGACAGTATCGGAGTGTTCTTGGCATTACGAGATTGACCCAACCGGTCGTAACGTCACAACTTGCCTTGTTCATTCGATTTACCACATGCTGCGAAATAAAGTCACCGAGAAGCAGTGCCCAGAATTTCCCAATACAGTAAAAAACCCAAACTTTAATAACACCTGCAGCATATTTCATTTGTGGTATACTTTATAGAGAGATAAAGACATGAAAAGGAAGGAACCTTCACCGACCTTCCCCAGATTCAAACAGTTTGATATATATACCTAAAGCAGCACAGACAAATAACGGTATGTACAAAAATGTTGACAAAAACTCAAAAAGAAACATAAAACACATTTAAGGACATTTCTGAGGAGACTAAAGCTTGGGCTCTTTGAGACACTCATAGCAAATAAATTAGGACAGCATTCTTCTTTGATGATACTTTTGTTGCAATTCCAGTTTTACAAAGGAATATCCATGACTATGTATCTTTAGCATTACAGGTAAATGCGGGTACGACAAACATTTACAAAGGAATATCCATGACTATGTATCTTTAGCATTACAGGTAAATGCGTGTACGACAACCATTACAAAGGAATATCCATGACTCTGTTTCTTTAGAATTACAGGTGAACGCGGGTACGACATACATTTACAAAGGAATATCCATGACTCTGTTTCTTTAGAATTACAGGTGAACGCGGGTACGACTTACATTTACAAAGGAATATCCATGACTCTGTTTCTTTAGAATTACAGGTGAACGTGGGTACGACATAAATTTCCATTAGAATCATGTTAGTCATGGATCCATGACTCAAAAGAAGTAAGTTCATTAGAATAAAATACCCGCTTCGTAATATGGTTGCCTTGCTTTACGACCTATGCCTTGATGCGACCTCTTTTATGGAAAGTCATGCTAATATTGCTGGTTTGATACATTGAAAGTCTGATTTATTCAAATAAGGATTAATTGCAATATGTTTCATCCATTTTAATGAATAACTAAACCATTGATACAAGATACCCCACTGATGCAGTGTTGTTTGTATGCCAAAAAACAAAACCATTGACCATCAAATTGGAAACAAATATTGATAGAGCAAAAGAAATTACTCTCTTTCAAAAGTTCATTTGTTGAGCAGCAACTTTATATTAGATCCATTGAAGCAACACTTGTTCTTATGTGGAGACATTTCTATCGTAAACATCTCAGGAAAGCCAACATCTGTTGATCTGTTGCAGAAATTTAAAACCAATTGTTAACTACAACCATGAAACCTTCCAGACTAATCAACTGTAAGAGAGAGAAATATATATAACGACAAAAATCCATAACTTCATGGGCCCTTTAAACATAAAAAATTTAAATAAGGAAAAAAAAAAGTTTTAGTGTATAAAATTGTAACATTTTCCAAGTATAACGAACAAAGCCTCACCAACGTTTCAACTGAATACAGTAACAATGTCTTGACATTCCCCAGATTTGATCTCATGTTTTGTAAGACATTCTTACCACTCCGAGAAAGTAAGGACCGTTGAAACATTATATAAAAATATTTGAATAATATATAGTGTGCAGCATGACATTTTCTTTCTTTTTTTACATGAAACCTTCGAGAAAATTTGCATAAAAGGTTTTGGAAGACTTAAATATGTAGTTGAAACTATGTATTCTACAAATTTTATATAGTTTGTTTCTATTGGCAGCCATGGTACAGCGGACCCTGTCCATTACCTCCCCCCATTCCTCTTCCCTCCCTGTTCCCCCTCCCCATTTGTGTATGACTCATACAATGTATTTCTCTCAAACTTATAATGAGTATAAATAAAGATAACTGAACTTTTCAGAGCATTACATACTCCTAAAAAATCCATTTAAAACATGTTATTTATTTTTTTTTTGTATTCTCCCAGTTCATCCCCTATCAAATCCCTCCCTCACATTCCAGCTGTAAATACAATTCTACAGTCTAAATATATATAATACTCTAATAAATAAAAGTTTTTTTTTTTTTTATGCCATTCTCATGAAAATGTTGTTCTTTTCGCACTTTTGAGGTGAAAAACTCCAGGAGATAAAAAGAGTAGAAAATGCAGCATAAGAGGTAGACGGTAAAACCGTGTGCCGAGTCCGTTCAATTTTTTTGTCGTTTTTCTTTCGTTGCGAAAAAAACAAAGAAAGTGAAAATATAAATATTAAGAAATAAGAGATAGAAAATTATAACTATGAACAGTCGACGTCTAAAGAACAGACATCATACTTCCGTGCCTGCTTCTGAATTTTTGTCCTTTAATTTTACTTCTAGATTAACCTTTTTGACTTTGAGATCATTTTGACCCTGATTATTTGGCTTGTGAATATTCACGCTACGAACAGTTACAGACTTGTTCAAGTCCATTTCTATTTCTTCGACCGAACACTTGGCGGGCTTGGCAGAGACCCTGGTAGTGTTAAGCGCTACAGGCTTGGTTTCCAACACGGGCGGTTTGCGTTTAGTCCTTTTCCGCTTTGTAAATACAATCACGACGATTACCACGACGATCGCGAGGAAAGAGCCGACAACCGCGGATATGGTGGCCGTGGTTGAACTGTCGCCCGGTTTAGCTAATTCGTCGCCACCTACTTGATTGAGCTCCAGAAGTAATTTGTGCATGTTGGTCCCGTTATGCTGTGAATTCTCGCTGACTCCGTTGATTCCCCCAAATGCCTCTCGTTTTTGGACAGCGGACATGGCGGAACGGCGGAACCTGGAGCCGGACTCGGACGGTCCTATGGTGTAGATGACTTGCATGTACCACTGGTGACCAGAGTTGACCTTCAGATAATGAATAAAACATGAAAAAATGAAGAATTTGCATAATCATTGAATAAACAGTGAAAGTGATAATCAAAGCAGGTAATATTTATTATAAATAAATGTAAGGATACATCCCAAAGCAAATCCATTTCTATGAACATAGTGATGCATATATCCTTAGCAGACAAGATCAATACCTATGGCTATATCCGGACAGGGAATGCGGATACTTGGGTGATCAAACAATGATTATAAATATAAATTAATGAACATGGAAAATAATCAGACAGTGGTTTTCATAAGACACAAATAGAATATATGATGCACTTGACACTTGACACCGAGAATAATTAATATTCAACAGTAATTGTAGATAAGACTCTTGGTAGATATATTACAGTTATTACCCTCCATTCCTGACATACATAATTAAGGCTCTTTTAAACATATCCAAACTAGAAACAGTCCTTCATGATTTACTCCCTTTTCATTCACAATCATTTTTTTTTGAATTCGTTGTTTCCTCTTCAAAATCTGACCAAACAAGACATACCTTGTATAGGGGATCGACCTGCATGGTGAAGCCGTCTACGCCCGGCATTTCACTGACTGTGAGATACTGCTGGGTACTGCTGGCAAAATGTGCGTCGAAGGGGACGTCGTTGTACGTCTTCTGAATGGCATCGGGGTTGCCACGGTCCTGAAACATTAAAACAGAGAAAATTCAGCAGGTGAAGATCTATATGTACAAAATGATTTATTTTGAAAATATCAATTGAAAGAAAAGGAGTGAAAACCCTTGGTGTTACTGTCTTTTTCCAGAGCTATTACAAGATGGTAAAGTAGTTAGAACATGTTTAGAATGTACGTGTTGGTTCACACCAAAGTGACAACATGTTGGGATGGTCTGCTCACGTAAACTGTTTTAACCCAAAACAAATAATAAAACCCCATAGAATCGCTGTCATTAATGTGATTCGAAAGTACTCACTGAAGCATTCTCCTTGCACAATCTGCAAAACATACAACAGCTTTATTTGTTCGTTGGTTCATTTGAAAATGACTTACAGGACCAGAGATGAGTGATTAATTACTGCTAAAAGAATTTAAATTTATCAAACTGTGTTAAGCCCAGTGTTTAAACACCTGCATGTCACCTGCACCAACTTTGTGTAGGGTTAGGTTAGATGGGAAAGTGCAGGTTTGAGAGGAGACAGGTTAGAGAGATGTGATGTAAAATACCTGCATTTCCTCTACACAGCAATGAACTGATGGGTGTATACCACCAAGGTGTGAATTTTAACACCCACTGTAAATATTAAGGAAAATCTATACTGGCCCTATAGACCAACCAAAAGTCAAAGAATCTTTTGTCTTTGAGAAATAAGTATCTGATCTGAAGATGAAGTTATAGTTACCAAGATAAGAAACCTGCTCTTGAGGTTCTTGGTATCTTGCATACAACCAAACTGAGGGCCGTTGTTGTAAAGGTTCCCGCTGGGGTCGTAGTAAGGGCTGTAACCGTCCTTCCCAGTACAGATGTACAGCTTCTCAATGTTAAGCTTGTAGGCTTGGTCCAGGTCTTGGTCTGGGTTCCAGAGAACACGACCATAGATGGTTTGACCTGGACGGAAAATAATCAAATTATTGAAGTCTGAATTTTTGGTTTCAGTTTTAATGGAATCTACATTTTGAAACTTAGAACATGCAGAGACAAATCCTGTTAATAACAGTAAAAATGTTTAGATACAATTCATTCCAAGAATTGTTGGCTCACTTTGAACCTATTGAAAAAGGAGGATATTGCACAAAAAATGGGGAATTAATTTCAGGGAAGAGAAAATTTTCTTCATATATAATTTTAACATTGCTTAGTTTTACCATACCTTTAGAGAATGCTCCCTGATAATCCATATCTTGTAGTGAAATGGATGCTTCGTTCGGATTCATAAGGAAGACCTTCTCGTTGTTCATGAGATGGAACTCGGTATTCAAGGAATAAACCACGGGAACAGGTCGATTGGTCTGCTGGAATGCTATGGGAACCACAAACCTTGAAAAGAAAGCAATTATACCAATTGAGAAGACCACTTAAAAATTTAACAACATTATTTCTTGTGACTGGAGCAACAACCAAAACTTCTGATTCTGAATGATGTTATTCCATTAATAAAGGATTGGCAATTGTCAGTTTTGAATTGTTACTTTATATAAGATTCCCCTGGCCACCACCCCATCCCTCCCCGCCCCCACCCCCGGAAGAAAAATCAAACATTAAGCAGTAAATAAGTGGCAACTTGAGAAAGGATGTACACTTCAGATAAAGACATGCAGTCTTTTCACTTTAGTTACAAATAAATTAGTTTACAATCAAACTTCTCAAGCCCTGATGATCAATGCATTGAAATGTACAAGAGCATTGTACCTGCAGATGAGGGGGGGGGGGGGGGGGGGTGTGGTTTAAACTTCTTAACAGAATATTTCTGGCATTTCCATAGAGGATATGATTGCTAAAGTGACAATCCTGATGTGTTAGGCAGAGGCTGGGGATGATGTGTCTTCATACAATTAACCCTCATGCTCTCCCCACCCCCTCCCACCTCCCTATCACTCCCCCCGCTCCCTCTCTCTCTACTAAAGCCTTCATACACTACAATTCCTTCCCATGCTTTACATGTATATAACTCCTAATATGAAGCCATTTCCATCAGAGTGATAAGGAAAAACACGAAGTAATTTAATGAATAACTTACTTTTCTGGTATGTGAGCGGTGCAGACAGGAGGTCCATCTTGAGCTACATTGTAAGCCTGAGTAGTTGTCACAGAGCAAGGAAGTAGTTCAATGATGTAATCACCAGAATAATCCTGTAGAAGATATCAGATAATAATATAAACATCGTAGATATGTTACTTATGTGAAACCTACAGAGTTTAAAATTCATATTTGTTCTTTGTTTTTGTATAGGACCAATGAAAGATAATGAAAGATTATGCCTGGAGATATACCGATATTTACAGATTGTATGCAATCCAATTTTTATTCAAATCAATTCAATTCAAATCATTTAATTCAAATACATTTTAACTTTATTCAACCCAATGTTATACAATTTGATTGATTTCAATATTCTTTTCAATTTGGAATTTTCTCAACTTTCAATTACATTCCAATATAGATGGACTCCAAAGTTCAATTCAAAATACATTTAAATTCAAATCAATCCAATTTGATTTAATTCATTTCAATCAAAAATAAAGTTCACTCAAAAATTCAATTCACTTCAAAATTCCATAAAAAAATCCAATTCAAAATTCCATTCCATTCACAATCAAATCTAATGCAATCCATTCCTTTCAATATTCAATCCAATCCAATCAAATTGATTCCTTTCAATATTCAATCCAATACAATCCAACATTTCAATTGAATCATACCTTGAGGTTGTAATCACTGGTAGCCCTCCAGAGTTGTTGAGGACTGTCGTAGCTACCTTCATTCCATAGTAACTCCAGATCAAAGCCTACACCCAACTCAGGAGGTGGGACCACCCTGGATTCAAACTCTGGTAACGTATGATGGGACAGGACAAACATTCCTGGAAGAGAGATCAAATGAAAACCCTTAAAGAACCAAATGAGGGGTAAACCTTGTCAAGGATACTATTATCATAAATTATCATAAATTATCATCAATAAATTATCAAAGTTGGCGGGTATAATCGATTCCTCTTTGTATAATTTTGGATTGAATATTAATATTTCATTTTTTATAGTAAAGGATATAAAACATAATATGCAATTAATTAATACGCATCTGATCGTGAAACACAATTGAGCAAGATCAGCCCAATCATAACCACTTACCTCTAAACTTTGTGGTCGTTTTGAAGTCTATAATCATGTTACCATTTTCTCCGATTCTTATCCTCAAGACCTGGAGTCGACCACTCAGAACGCTGTCCGTTTCCAGACCAGCTCTCCACAAGATTGTCCTGGCAAAGTAATGCAAATGAGATCAAGTTCATGAAACAACGTTTCCATTTGACAATATTTAATTTAATATTTTAACTCTAAAAACAACACTTAACATTCCCCCCCCCCAACCCATCGGGCAAATGATGACTTCCCATAGTAAGCCATTTTCACTAGCACTATTTGGACAAACTCTCGTGGTCACCACACACTAAATATTAGACCCTTTAATGTAACACAAAGAACTTGATCACTTACTGATAGAAGAATGAAAACTCCATTTCTGTTCTGTGATCCAGAGATGCCCATCCCGTCGGTGCGGTGACATACACGTACGAGATGTACAGTGGTACGGTCACCGTCAGGAAGCTCTTGTCACCGTCGCGGACCTGAAAGTCCGTGGTGACAGCGCCCCCACACAGATCAATCAACTCGGTCATGTGGTAATACGTGTCAAACGTCCACGTACAGCTCTTGAGATTGAGATGCTTGTACAGCCGGAGGGCTTTCTCCTCTCTGAGAGTGCTATCGAACTGATACGGGTAGTCGTGGCCGGGTCCCAGGAAGATGTTGTTGTAGTCGATGGCGTCCAGGAAGGTGTAGTCTTCCAGACCGCCAAAGTTCTGGTCGTTGATGAGGTTGGAACAGATGTGCTGCTGGCGGTAGACCGCCTGGGTCAGGAGGAGTCGGATGTTGTGGATCCGGAGGGTGGAGATGAGAGGGAGCATGCCGTCCTGGTGGGGTATCTCCACGGATACGTGGAGGGTGTTTGGATGCTCCTCGTGGGTGGGGTCGAGGTACTCTAGATTAGCGATGAAGGATTGGGCCTGGAGTCCCCGGGATACGCCCGTGGTGACGGGCGTGTGACAAATACCGTTGTTTGTTCCGATGGTGACGATGTTGCTCCTCAATGGCACCCCTGGTCTACCATACTTGTCGTAGGGCTGAGCGACGCAGCGGACGTGGAAACGCCGACTGAAGTAAATGCTCTCGAGGACCTTGTGATTTGCGGTGGTGAACGGGGTGTCGTCCACGATCCGTTCAAACGGTGCCCTGGACCCTTCTGTGTCCGTTGGCATGGCAACCTCCCAGCTGTAGCGTATATTGGTTGCATTAATACCAGCCTGTTCACATATGGTACCGGTCATGGAATAGTCTGGGAACTGGGGATCACATGGCTGTAAGGCAAAGAAGAGGTAACTTACAATAAAGATTGGAAATAGATTTGATTGGAAATAGATTGGAAATAGATTGGAAATAGATTGGAAATAGATTGGAAATAGATTGGAAATAGATTGGAAATAGATAAAGATTGGAAATAGAGCCAATGTTGTCAATTAAACTGAATACATCTTAAATTTAAGAACCCTTGGCAAAGCCAATGAACCAAGCGATGCTGTGATTAAAATAATGAAGTTACTTCAACCAATCACATCTTACTTCATCTTGATTATCCAAACTGATTATACAGTTATTTGTCAAACTATAACTTTCTGTTAACATGACCGGGAAGCATTATATGAAGATGGTATTTGTATATGTACGCAGTCTATTACTATACGGTCAATTATTGACGTACCGTGATGCAAACCAGAGGGTACCCTGGGGATGGGTCACTCTCAAGAGCATTGACCACATCGTCAAAGTCCATCAGAGATACCACTTTGGGTGTGGTAGGCAACACGATGCTGCCTGCAGCTTGTTCATCTATGATGGTCACCGTAGCCACGGATACCGGACCGAGCAGGGCGTTGATTGGCTCATCGGGACCAAGCACCACCGAGAAGGTTTCGTGCCACTCCCGATCTTCGTTGTAAAGAATCTCAACTTCGGCATCAACCGATTCAACACCTTAGGAAGAAAGAGAGACTAAAACAATCAATTTTTGTGTCTTGGGGAATAAAAAATTTTTAATTTGTGAATAATCTTGAATCACGTAATTCTCAATTAAAAATGTCACCTGATGATTACGACTGAATGACTTAAGCGTTTTCAAAGGAAATTTCTATTTTGCTATTTTACAGCATACTGCTGTACAGTGGCTAGTCTACACATAGTTTCTTGAGTTGGACAGAGCTCACAAAACTGTTCTTAAGACATCCCTAACCTTTGCTGTAAGTCTGTCAAATACAACAGTTAGTCATGATATCAAAAACTAATACATGGTTACGTTTAAGCTCATCTTTGATAACCAGAAATTTTATTACTTACGGAGAGAGTTTCATAATCAATAGCTCAAAAAGATATTTTTAATTAATATCGGTTCAATTTGGAACAATGTAAGTCACTTCTTTTCATTTTGGTTTGTTTTTTTAATGATATATCTTCAAATTTGAATGTTCTGTTTGACAAAAGAGCTTACCAGGGTCAAAGATGAGGACATTGGAATAAGGCTCGTAATCCACACCAGATTTAGCAGATCCATCGCGGGTGCTAAGGCGGACCTGAGAGGTGCGGTTTCGATCCCCAGTCCTTACTATGGTGACAGCAACGTAATGAGTTTGGTCAGGTCGAGATGGTTCTCGGACGCTGTAAGCCATTCGTTGAAACTGTAACATGGGAGCTATGGAGGAAAGAACACAGATATGATAACAGTATCTGTCAGCAATGAGCCTGGGGTAAAAAAAAAATCACGGAACTTTGCAAAAATTGCGGTAAAGGCTCCAGTTTGCGTATGCTACAGTGTGTTAGGATAATAGTTTTTGTCCCGAGGTAGAAAAGAAATCACGGATATTCCGCGAATTCGCAGAAAAAACTCATGCCTGATCTGTAAACTGTAACCATGGGAACTGACAAGGACAGTAACAATGCTATCACCTGACGATAAAAGCAAGTTTCAAGAAGAAAAGGCATGTTAGGCGAACGGATGGCAGCAAGAGCGAAAAAATGATGATACAGGCCATTCTTTCAAATTTTAACAAAAGTAGTTGTAGGGTCCAGCTATGAAAAATGGGCTTGGGGGGGGGGCAACATCATGATTACATGAGGGGTGCCTCAGAACTTACCATCTTCTCTGTCGGTGATGGTGACAATGGCAGAAACGTTGGTTCCGATGCTGGCCTTACAGAATGCATTTCCTTCTGCATCCGAGAGTCGAACAAGGAACTGTTCGTCTGGTTCGTACGTGCTGTCCTCCATTAGTCTTACGCTGCAGTTTTTGACCTATCGACAAAAATCAACTTCAGTTTGAAACACTCATCAAGAAATGATAACTTATGAAAATTATTCTGATGGGTTTGATATTTTAGATGATTCTAGGCCCTTTATCTTCTTCTCACAATAAATAGATAAATTAGAACAACTAATAGCTGTAATACCAGATGGTTATTATATCTAGGTGATATAAAAACTGATTTTTAAAAAAAAAAAAATTTTTTTTTAATAAAATGATTATATTTTATTTTTTAATAAAGTTATTTACTTTGATACCACAGTTTTGGAATGTTTCGTTCCTTTACATGGTGGAAAGGGAAGGGAATGACTATCACCTTTGTCCTACTCACCCTTTCTCCAGGCAGGAAAACTATTCTAAATTCATCCGTATTTCTTCTCTCTTCATAGTCCATCATGACCTGAGCCGTCTTCTGTCTGGTATAGCAGACTACCGATGAGCTGTAACTAAGGTCACCTATCCTAGCGACGGGAATGTGAACTACACCCAACTGTTCCTCCACTGTTACCTTCAGAGTTGAGAACTGCATTGTGGGAACTAAAAACAAAAATAGAAATATGATGACATGTGATCAGCAAAGGGCCAATGAAAAGCTCTGAATAACAAAACAAAAAGAAAACTATTTGTGGCTACACTTGAGAATGGCTCATAATAATCCATCTTCTATCAAGTCACTTCACTCCCCCTCCCCCCCCCCAAAAAAACTTTCCATGCTCTTCAAATTCTTAATCACTATGCAGCCAAACTCTCTTTATAAACTCCCCTACACCCACACCCTTACAGCCATCTAGCACCCACTCCATTCTCATTTCCCCCCCCACTTACTCCCTGTACATCCCCTCCCTACCCATTCTCCTACACCCTCCCCTTCATCTTGCTACCACCTATGCCATTCTCCCCATCTTCTGCTTACTCCCTCTGTAACCCCTCCTTATGCCAGCTCCCCTACTCCCACACCCTTACAGCCATCTAGCACCTACTCCATTCTCATTATTCCCCTACATACTCCCTGTACATCATTTCCTACCCATGCATTCCCCTACACCCCCTCCCCTATATCTTGCAACCACCAACCCCTTTCACACCATCACTACCTCTACACCCTCTCCCTGCCAACATTAACCCCCTCTTTTTACACTGCAAGTACAGTTGAGTTTGTACAGTGAGCAGATTGAATGGTCAAAAGGACCATACAGTGTTATTCACAGAGCCAAAAGTTTGGCTTACCATCCGAGGTATCGTTGATTACTATGAGGGCCTCATGAGGGGCGCTGAGGGCCGAACCCATGGCTGAACTCAGGTACACCAAGAAGGTTTCATTACCCTCCATCCTGGGACTGGCTGTATCATCCACAATGGTGATTCGACACACCTGAGAGATATCAAAATATTTCACGTTATTGATCTCACTCGCTATATTGTTGATAAATTTAAGAAGAGTCAACAAATACTTCCTGGAAGTTTACTCTTGATTTTAGTACAGCATAAAACTTGTTAAATTATAGGTTTTGTAAGACAAACAAGTGAGGAAGGGATGGGGGTGTAAGAGTATTATTTCAAGACATCATGTGAAATGCTTTTGCAAGTCCAAAAGTGGCACATTAGAAATATGACAGAATGAGAAATTGCTGCATGCAAAATTGAGATGCAAACACTTTTCATCTATTTAAAAATTGTTTTTTTTAATGAAATAAGGCCTAAATTAATAAACCTTAAAATGACTCTCACCTGTTCAAAATCAGTATAGCTATATCCATAGATTAGAATTAGGTGAGAGGGGACAGAGGTAAAAAGAATACAAATTTCCTTTTGTTTGCTACAATAATATGTACCTATCTTACTACCTATTCCAATATTAAAGGGTGTGAAGACTCGCGCACAAAGCAACATCTCATGCAGGTAATCTGACCTAGTTTCGAATGAGGTGTAACAGAAGTGTTAGACACCACCATCGATCCCAGAAAATACACACACAGCTTGCTACCATCGGTAATTAGTCACTAGTGCACAGTCAGTACATGCTGCTACGGTCAATACCCACAACACAGTGTACATATAATAGCAGCAATGGACATCTCAGGTCTAGATAAAAGATAACAAGGTATCACGTTTCATTACTGTCTGCATTCTGTAGCGACACGAACAAAACGTCACTTGCAAGCAACGGAAAGTTAACTTTTTCAGATGGCCGCACACGGTTTGGGGCGAGTCTTCAATGCCTTTAAAGATGGTAATTAGGAAGAGGCCATGATTTCATTCTAACCTCAACGGTCTGCTGTGGTCTGAATGTTAGCTGACTGGCACTGGGTACAAAGTCTTCTCCGGGGTTAGCGGACGGTGGATTGAGTGGTTTGGGAGCACACCATACCATGGAGGTGTGGCTCAGATCACTGCCTTGTCGCATCACCTCAATCTCTACTGTACCGGCGTTCTCGTTGAAGATGTACTCGTGATGTGGGAGATAGATCAACGACTCTGTGAGAAATAAATCAATACATTGAAAGATGAATTCTTCTTGAGTATAGCAACAATCCTTTTGAAAAGGACCTTTGACCTAAACCAATTTCAATAGGTTTCTGGTCCTCACCAAGCTGGATCTACATACCCAGTATGAAGTTCAACAAAGATGTACTTTTTGAGTTATCATATTTACAATGTTTTCAGACTTTGACCTCTATTGACCCCAAATGACCATTGAACTTGACAGAAATAGTATTGTTCTTGTACTCAATAAGACAGATCCACATACCAAGTCTGCTGTTAATCCACCATGAACTTTTTTGAGTTGTGGTGTTTACAAGCAAATGTCACATACACACATGCCATCATCATTGCATAGATTCCTTCTGCCTCCAGCAAGGAATCAAAAAGAATAAACACTTCACTCTATTATATTGTACTTTTAATGAGAGGGTTTCCTCCGTTACTATGGCTACCAGTCACTTATAACTGCAGGATTCATGAGCAAAGTCAATTCCTCACCATCGTTGGGTCCCTCGATCACCACCGTAGCTCTTGACTGTCTTCCCAGTCTGGCCTGAAGAGACGGCATTGCCAAGGCAACCTGGAAGTCTTCCTCATTCTCATAGAGGGCATCATCAATAAGCTGGAAGAAAGTATGGCAAAAAAATGTAAAGATGTATTTTGAGGCAATGAATCCATATACACTATATCTACAGAAAAGTAAATAAATTGTCTTTATTCAAACAAATTGTATTGTTTATATGGTCCTTGTGCCATTCTTGGTAACTCCCACTACCACTATCCCTAAAATCCGCCTCCCCCTCATGACCTCTGCCCCCCCCTCCCCCAACACACATGCACAGATTCCTAAACAAGTTATAAACATTTCTGTGCAATTCTAATTTCCTACAGTTTTGCGGATAAGTATCTACTCCATCTTGTAATTACGTGAGTTTCTCAGAGCTAACATTTATCCCAAACTTTTTCCTTTATACCAAGAGATAAAACAACATCCAATGCAATAAACTTCAAGGCTGCCCTTCGTACCTTGACATCGCAAGAAGCCTTCCGTACCCCAGCGGGGAACACCACCTGGTACTCAAGGTCCATCCCCCTAGCCTTGTAATCTGAACCAGATTCCAAGGAGACTAGACTGCTACCAGTGGCTGATCCTGGGATGGTGAAACAGATGGCCGTCACAGTTTTACTGACATCACCTGTAAAGGACAATAACAAATCGTTTAATAACAAAGACAGATAAAAGAAAATTATTATTATCATTATTATCACTAATATTCATTATCATCGTTATCATCGTTATCATCGTTATCATCATTATTATCATTATCATTACAATTATTAGTATTTTTATTATTATAATTACACATTTTTGACAGACTTTAATCGCATAAAATAATAACAAATTGTTTAATCAATTTTGCTGATATAATTTGCATCAGAGAAAACAAATAAGGTTTGCTGGCCTAATCTGTATCAGGCAATATCATATTTTAATTCACAGTTTTGTTGACTTCACTTGAACCAAAACATGCAATTTCATCAAATCACAGTATTGTATTTTGGGGCATAATTGCAGCCACGTCGGTAGTGTAGTTCCTTCATGATAACTTTAGTCCCTTCACTCCGTCCAAAGGCATGGTTTTAATAAACCTTTCCCTTTCCCCGCATCTGTTAGATATTTCCTCACAACAACTGGAAGCATTATTACAGTTCAAAGAAATAACCCACCTGTCCTGATCAGAGGAGCGAATATGAACCCAGAGCTCTCGTTAACATGCATCACTGATTCTTCAAACTGAATTGTCGGTTCTGAAAAAGGGAAAAACAACCACCATTCAATAAAAGCATCAATGCCAAAAGGCTACAGTTTATTTTTCATGGACCTATGTTTGCTTGTAGGTTTCTTATGCCTTTACAAGAGAGTATAGCTACCTTGACTTAAAAACATTGCAGCTTGTGGTAAATTCATTGTACTTTTAACACCAAAAGTAAACGGACCTACCCACCCTCATCCTCGCCCCCTCCCTCCCCAACCTCGCCTTGACTCAAATAGCTAGGCAGGGTATTTTATTTAAAGGAACTATACACAGACATCAATGGCTCATTATGTTAAACTCATCAAATCATATTTAACCAGCAACAGGACTATCCTGAAAATTTCTCAAAGATGTGGGTAAGCAGAGTCCACACTCCACAAATCTTCTTTGGTTTTTTTCTATTGTATACATACGGTATGTGATTTTCATGTAGCATACAGTAACACAAACTTACTGAATGACCTTAATGGATTCAAATTATTTTTTTACGGCGACGCACATCCTGCAGCTGCTTTTCAATGTTTGTTTGTATTTTTATTTTCCAGCATGGTCTTCATAGTTTTGTGCATACTTTAGTGCTCACTTATAGATATCATCCTGCTATTACTAGGACAGCTATTATTAGATCACTACGCGTTAAAACTCAGACTGACTTTTGGTACGAGCGAGCAATGGTTGTTGCTTCACATTTAAGGTACATTTCAAGAACACCTGTCAATTTGTGTATGGCCACTGTGGCATTGGTTCTAATATATGTCACCATGCCCTCTTTTTAAAGTCTTCATGTTTCCTTCAGCATGTTTCGAAAATAAAACCTTATTCTACATCCCATATTTTCCTGGGCCCTGGGTCTGTACCCTCCATTGACACCTCCTCCCCACACCCCCTTCCCCTCCCCAAACCCCTCTCCCACACCTTCACTCTCATCATGCCTGAATATGCTGTACTTACTGTCTTCAATGTCATTGATTGCCACAACAGCGGTGAACGGTTCTCCCAACAGAGCATAGGCCGGTGTGTCAAGGGCCACTATGAACTCTTCTTCGTCCTCATAGATTGTGTCATCGTTGATGATGACGGTACAAATCTTAGTATCCTCTCGTTCTTCAAACTGGACCTGTCGTTAAAATTGGGATGAGGTTAATCATCTAATTCACTGATTTTGAAATTCAATAAGAAAATTGTCAATTTTATTAATTGACCATTTATGAAACAAAGTAATCTTTCAAACTTGAGTTAAAATAACATAATTCATTAAAATAATGGTTTGGGATAACTTTTGGTAAAGCAATGCTCAGAAAACTGAATGGGTTAGAATATGTCATACAGGGAATAGCTTATACAGTATGACATAACTAAATGCTATGCGAAATGATTCAGTTGCCATAGAGAAGTCAAAAGATGTATAGCAGTTATTTTCTTGGTCATATAAAATCCTTTTCTAGCTTCTGGAAGAATCAAAGCAGCTGGACGGTTGTATGTTTGGCATCTGTTTTCCCTGCCCTTCACTCCTTCCCCCTCCTCCCCCCACCATTCCTAACCCCTCTCAATGCACAAACGTCCAGTGAAAACAGTTATTGTGCTAACCTATTCAGCAGTACAAAGTTAAGCATACATAGTTCACACAGGGGGTTGTTGTAGTCAAGTGGTTAAGTTAGAGGACTTGTGATCTAAGGTTTGCAGGTTCGAGTCCTGGCACTTTATCTCCATTGCCTCTTTTCACCCAGATTTATAGATGGGGACTTGCGAGGTAACTTGTAAACATAGTTGCACGCATCGGTTTGTGGCTGCACCCTATCGGAAGTACCCCGGGGGGACACGTAGATGTGGTGCACTGTGGTGCCCAAGGAGGGATTGTTTGAATTGTGCACACTTTGGTATGCAGGTGTGATAAGTTACGAATGACCAGGGGTTAACTTGTAAAGTCGTGTGAGAGGGCCTTGGCCTTGACCAAGACTGTAAACCTTCAACTTTAGACTTTAAATGAAGCTTTACCTGTCCAGCGTGTTCGACGTAATCATTGAGTCCAGGCCGGGCTCCAATGGAGGACGCTGAGGTAGCAGACCCTGGTTCAGTACGACATAGGACGATGGAATACTGCAAGAAATGATGAAGGTTCAACGTAAGACTCTCAGTAAGGAAAAGGGAGAAAGAGACATAGGGAGGAACTTTGGAAGGTCAAGCGATGGTCAGGGGGTGGAGGAGGGGTGTGGGGGAAGCCCAAAACAGCCAAATGGAAAATGTTTCATACCTTTTTGAGTATGAAAAAACTGACAAACTAACTTACCCTGAGGAACATAGTTAGGCAGCTATCTGCTCTTTTTCTTATTGTATTCGTACAATGATCTGGTTAAACGTTATCTTTTGACTTTAAAAATTAAACACACTTCTACGTCTGAGAATAGTAACAAAATTCAAACCAGACAGAACTTTGGAAAGCAATTTTTGAGAGGCTAAAACTTGGGGTAATTATTAATAATCTTTCATCCAAAGGTACCTTCTCTCTTATCTGTTTACTCATAGAAATATTACAAATTTAGACAGCAGTGTCTCCCAATGTCTTTCTGGTCACAGCTGGCCTGCTGAAGGTTACCACTTCCCTTCAATGTCTTTCTTACTCCTACAGATATCAATAAAACTAGATATTCCTTCTCGTCTTACTGATTACTTTCATCATCGTGACCGACTGACCTGGTTCAGGTTGCCTGTTCTCTTCACCGTCACTCCTATCGATCCCTGTTGTTCGCTGACATTGTAGACGGCTTTCTCAAAGTGAATCAAAGCCCAGCGTATCCTGAACACCGTACCGGATACCACATTGGGGGCGGTGTCCGAGACATCAAACACAAAGCGATCGCTAGTCACAGAGTCTAACTCTGTATCGAGTACATATCGGACCACGCCATTGTCGATGTCCTCTGTGGAATGAATGAAGAGCGCCCTCACGCATTAATCGTCACTCTTTCTCTTTGTAAATGCTCAAGTACAGTTGACGGTATTTAAACTGGCAGACAATGTTCAGGATGCAAAAGATCCAGTTACCATGGAAACAACTAAGGTGATCCCCTTTAAAGGTTTCCTTTCATTTCAGCCATTTTGTCTTATAGTTTGAACTGATGACTAACCAAGAGATGCTCTGTACCTATTCTTATGAATAGTTAACAACCAATAGCTGTCACTACAAATCACAAACCAACATTAAGATGCAAATATTAGATATTTTCTTGTGACTACCAAGATTGTTAACAATAACGGACTAAAGTATTCCAGCCTTTTTTTGAGATAGTCGGCTGTAAGTAAAATATTTTCCTCATATAATTAGCCTCACCTTGTGTGAAAATGGTGATGGGAGTGCCGACCTCCAACGAACTCTCTAGGTATCCGTGTCTAGGTGGAGATGTGACCGTGTACAACAACTGTCTGTCCTCAGTATCCGTGTCCATGGTCTGTAAATTACGATCGGTGATCACACCCAAGGCCTGGAAGAAGTAAACAGTAGACAAAAAGACTTGGTTGCAGTTTATACGATATCCGTAATTTACATGCAAGGCTAGAAGGTATAAAACAAGTACTAAACTTAGCAATAAAATTGCTTGAGTGGGACCTATAAGTTCATATCAAGCTGAAGCAGAGTTTTTATTACAAAGAAGACCCTATACAGTGACTTTTAATAAAGCATTGCAGTGAGATAGAGATGGGGGATGGGGAGGGGCAGGGGGAGACATGTGTCACATTACAAGTCTGTAATCTAAGTAAGTGGTAACACATTTAGCTATTTTCAAAGCAACTGCCTCTTTCTGTAAACTTTATACATAGTGTGTGCCTGACAACTTTAACATCATAATCTAATGAATGGCAATGGCCAGTTCTGGAATATTTGTGATTTCCTTTTCAGAATACCTGCTTGAAACTGAGAATATTAAAACTATACGTCACTTGCAGACTCCCCTCATCTCCTTCCCCCTCCTCTCCCCCCTCCTCTCACCCCCCTCCTCTTCCCCTCCCCTTTGCAATATTTTACTCAATACACCTGGAAAACTCACAGGAGGTAGAATTTATATACATCTGTTGATATTACATTTGTTGGGTTATCCGATACCCCGCTGAGAAACTGCCAGGAGACCCCCCCCCCGGGTAAGCTCAAGGGGTATCTTTGTACAACGAGAACATAAACAACTTTCTATCTTTCAATATTTGCTGGCAAAAGTTAAATAAATGAGGCTTGGGGCCCCTATGGGGGTATCAATCCAAAACGCTAGATGGAATGTGTGTTCATAGTCTCTGCACAAAACAAAACACTAAACACATATAGCAGGTAGAATAGAAACCACTAGTAATTAATTCTTTTGAACAGCTCAGACAAATAAAATACATCAGTTTTGTTTTAACATCAGAATCATCACACAATGTAGGCTACACTTACCCTGTCATCAAAATAAACATATACATCAATTGTCCTTTTTATTTTTATCCGAATCGTCACACAATTTAGGTTGCACTTGTCATCAAGATTAGACATATAATACATCAGTTAATATTTCCTGTTGTTTTATCAGAATCAGTCTCACAACATAGGCTACACTTACCCTGTCATCAAGATAATCAAGATAACCAAGCCCCAGGTTTGTGACTATTCTTGGTGTGCCGTCATCCACCGGCATGATGGTTATCTGGAAAGCCTGAGAGGAATGGAGATAACGTGAAAAATCCTTATCATGACAATTCCAACGCCGGCCATTGCCATGGCAACGATGACGATAACAGCAACAGTATTATACAATCAAGCACATCCACTGGGGGGGGGGGTGGGTGGGTGGTTACTGTTCTATGCTGTGATCAATAGATTGATAAGCAGCCAATCACATCTCCAAACAGTACAATGTTTAAAAAGTTGTTACTGCAGACAAAAGATGCTATAAAATGGCTAACTGGATGATACTTTTGACCCAGTGTTTGAAATCTGAGACAAAGTGAAAATGAAGTTCTTTGTTCTTTTCTTTGTTATTTGTTCCTATTGTTCTTTCCACGACTTACCTGGGCAGTATTTGTTGTTACCAGTTCACCTCGTTTCTCCACCAAGAACATGGCGTTACGTCCGTCCGATACGGTAAACTCAAAGTTATCTTCCACCGTGTTCGTTCCGTCGTGGTTGTAACTGACGCGGTTTTCGTAGATGTCCGACATGGTGAAGGTGACGGTCGGAGAGTAACGTCCGTCGTCGCTGAGGTAGTCGATGGTGCCATGGAGAGGGTGCTGGAAGACGGTGAACATCACTACATCCTCCTATACATGGGACAAGGGATAGATGGATATGCGATGAATTTTACATGAAGAATATCAGAGAGAGAGAGAGACAGCAGCACGTAAACCCCGCGACATGGAATGTAACGATAATAATAGTTTCACTCATATTGATTCACAGTAGACAGAATGAAAAAAGACACAGCAAAAGATGTGGATATTTCTTCAAAAATTGGAACTTGCAAGGTTGTTTTAGGCTGATTGCTGTCAATTGTTGTTCATTTGTATCTTGCTTACTATATCCAACAAAGATGGGATTGCAGTTTTATGATGATTTTTATTTCCAAAATTGCTTTGTATTCAAGAACTTTGTAAGAATTGTTGCTTGACATATTAGACATCACTGTGCTCTTTGAATTTGCACCATCAACACCACTTTCAAACAGATCTAGTTAATAATAATAATAATACATAATTTTAATATAGCGCCAAACAAACTATGAAATAATTCTCGTAGCGCTTAACAAAATAAAAGTTCTATCTCGTGCTTTGCAAGCACATAGTAGATTAACATTAACACAAGCATTACTATGGTCAATGGTTCAAATCAAAATGGTTCTAGTCATCCATTTCTTTGCTTCTTCAGGATTATTTACAATTCCCTTCCCTGTTGCATTAAATGACAATGCAGTGTGCTTCCTGGTTACACATTATGCAAGTGTGTACTGTGTCTAATGACAGTACAAACTAGCAAATAAATTGTTAATAGCAATCGCCCCATTCCTTTCCCTGTCCCAAACTAAGGGCTTGAAAGTTCAGTTGGTAGAGTACCAGACCCTGCATTCAAGATGTCCATAGTTTCAATCCCTTTTCTATCAAAAAAAATCTTGCTTATTTCAGATTGACAATATATCAGAATATCGATTGACTTACAGGTGTGTCTGCATCTTGGGCCTTCAACTCAAACTCAGTGATTGTCTTCCTGACACCTTCTTGAACTCTGACCCCAAAGTTGGTGACCAATGGAAGTGAATCATCCACGGGGGAAATATTGATGTAAAATGTTTGTGTCACCTGAAAATAAGTAACATACAGGCAAAAGTTTTAAAAGTCTTGTTGAAGAATCTTAGAATCCTTTTGCACTTTCCTTTCTCTTGGCCATCGTAAAGTATTGATTCGTTGAATTGCTGTAATTTAATGCAAAATACTGTTAAACATAGGAAACTTATCTGTTGTTATGGGTTGAAATAATCAACTTAAGTAAACACATAAGCCATATAGCAAACATCATCATCTCTATGTACTTCAGACACATCATACGACATGCATTGTAGTTTGTGTAAGATGAGAAATTGGATGGAAATATTTCTCACGTCGTTCGTTCCGTCGGACACGGAGAAGATGAAACTGTCCATGGAATTCTCAGCTCTGCTAGTGTGGACGTAGATGAGATTGCGAGCGGCCAAGTCAGCCTGGGTGAATTCTGATACAGGTATCCCTGGGTTACTGGCCATCTCCAGATGGCCTTCGCTGGGTCCGTTACTGACGGTATACAACAGATTACCGGGCACGCTGTCCACATCGGTGGCAGATAGGCAGTTGGTGGTGACTACGCTGGAGCCCCCTTCGTCTACTATCAGGGGGCGGTTAGCCAGCATTCTCGGTGGGATGCGGTCCTCTGTCGAGGGAAGATGAAATTAAAGTATAATGTGTCTAGGTTTGATTCTGTACATTATTGATGGTTCTTGGATTTAATGTAAGAAATTCATATTAACTAACAGTCCCTAAAAAAAGTATTTGAAAAAAAAAAAAAAAAATTAAAAATTTTTACAAAAAGAGTCACCACTACTTTTCTGGAAAATTTTATCATACAGATGAAACGATTTTTCGATTGCAATTGTCTTACCGTTTATGGTAATGATGAAAGATTCGTCAATGAGTCGATTGCCTTCCGGATCAACCACGGAGAACTTGAAGATGGTGGTACCAGCTGCGTCCGTCACGTTATGAACGTACTCGATATAACCTGTAGAGGAGAAAATAGGTCATGGAGATCTCATACTTTATTTCACATTTCTAGCTTAGTTTCGGTACAAATTAAGTTCAGAAAGGATTATTTTGTTTTTTAAACTAAGTCAAGTCTGAATGACAAAAGTTTTTCACGAGATGTGACAGTAAACATTCCGTTTCTCGGTCGCAATCGTGATTATTTTCCGTTGCTTCCTTACCGTTATCGATATCACCCTGGGTAAACGTTCTTCGTCTTCCACCGGTGCTAATGACCTCCGACCTGCCGCCCTGGATGTATCTCAACGAACCGATGGTAACGTCTGTCTCCAAGGTGTAGATCAAATCGACATCTTCAGAGTCGATGTCTGTGACTATGAGTATGTCAGCCGTGATCAGAGTTGTAGAACCTTAAATGAGAGAGAGAGCATTTACAAGAGGTTTTAAGTCTGCTCGGTGAATGGACCAAGTAGGATGCTGTCTTAATTATACCAAATATACCATAGTACCACACTACCCAGTCGATGATAGTGTGAGGTTTGTGAGGAAACAGGTAAGAAAAAGTGATGTTAAATAGACTGCTTACACATATATCATCAAGTACTGGTTTCAAAAATAGACTTTGTACACAATTTCCAAAATCAGATTTTTTAAAGTTTTATCATAAGATGCACCACTTTAAATATTTTAAAGAGGAGGAGAGGCATAGTGGGTCATAAAAACATCATCCATAGGTGAAGGAAATGCAAATGACAAAGATACGCAAGACAAAATGTAACTTACTGAATTATCATTTACTGTTCATACTTAAATTGACTATGATCTATGTAGGCAGTTTGTAATACAGTGTAAACAGCTAGCCATGCACACTGCATCAACTCCCCCATTCCAACCCCCCCCCTCCCCCTTCCCAGACCCCCAACTAAATATATAAATCATTACTATTGGAGGAGATTCAATTCTCACCATTAACTTGAAACCATGTTGTGGAAAGTGAGAATCATAACACATGCTTCCGCTGAAGCGTGCACGTATTATTCAGTATAATGACATCATCAAATCATGCATATTCATGACATACCTGCTTGGATATTGAGTCCTCTGTTGACAGTCACTCTTGGTGTCTCATCGCTCACTAGCCCTATAATAATGTGAAGGGTTTCCCTGGCCCTGAAACGGCCGTCGTCCAACTCAAGGGTCAGGAAGTCGGACGGAATGTCCGACCCGTCGTGGATGTAGACCACAAGTTCATTTAAAACGTCCTGAAAGATCGACAAATCCCAAAGCGATGGTAAGGAAACTTCAAACCAGTATTAAATTAAAAGAGTAGGTAGCAGATAGAGGTAGTAACCAAGGCAGGAGACTTAATGAGTCCTTGCCCTTAAAAAGTTTATACTGTATATGGAATCACTTGATTGATAGAGTAACTGAGGAAAATGTGTCCTGAAGTCAAGTACCAGAAACATCAGAAAAGAGTTCCAAAGAATCAAAAACACTGGGACGAGGGGTAGTGTTAATTTCATACTTTCAGCAGCATAACTTTATTTGAATTCTTTCTTCCAATAAAGGCTTGGTGTAATTTTCTATTTATTAAATCGATCAATTAAATCAATCAATCAAAGCATGTCGAAGCTTTCCAATGAATATGTAGCTCGACATTTGTACATGTAACATTCAAGGCATAATAATTCATTGTCATATGTAACAAATGCGTGACATTTGTGTTCTTCATCATTATCATCAATGATACAATCAGACCATGCATATTTATAGATTATTCATAAGCTCGGCCATGCTAGATATATTCATCATTGATCCATCAGGAATTCACTATCATGGAACCATTAAATATTACAATTAACACCAACCTCGTAACTGAAGGAGTCTCCAGTCCCGAGGATTCGTCCAGTAAACATAGCATCCTCTCTTAACTCCAGTCTCCGGAGGGTACCGTGGGTAGGTGGAGCAACGACCTCAAAGGTCAACTGGTCGCTAGGTGTGTCCAGGTCGCTGGCGTACATGGTCACATTGGTTATCAAGACCCCTTGACCCTCCTCTACCAATAACTGTTCCATAAAGATGACTGGCTCTTCATCATTGTTCAACTGAAATGGAAAAAGATTCATAGTCTTTTTTTAATATAAGTAAGAATTTTTGCAATGAAAATTTCAAGTTGAAATTCCACTTTAGAGAGTCAGAAGTAAAACTTAACCTTAAATAGGCTTCTACTCATTTTCCTGCAGGACTGATCGCTCCCTAACGTCCGCTTGGATCCATTCTCCTCAACACTCCCCCCTCCCTCCCCTCCCCTCCCCTTTGTTTTCCCTCTTACCCACCCTTCATGCACACACAACAAATGTCCTATTTAGCATAAATCAATCAATGTATTTAGAGAGGTGATTTATTTATATTAATAATCTGGTGCAGGGTTAGAAAGGAAATGTGGGAGGATGATGGGGTGTGGTGTGAGGGGGGGGGGGAGAGCAGAGGTGCAGTAAGAATCAGGTAACATCTGAAATACAATTATTGGGGGTACAATTTGTATAGGTAACTATTGAACCATAATCCTAACTGTCTGGGAATAGAAGACATAAAATTGCCTAGAAGATCCAGTAGGTCTCTCCTTACCCTGATGGAGATGTTAAATATCTGTGGTGGTGAATTATTCACACCATCGGTGACGTGAAATAGAAATCCATCTTCCACCGGTTCTAGGTTCGTGTGGACACTCTGTACATAGAAAATGTGACCGTCAATCAAGTCCTGTACGCTGAACACCGCAATTGGCTGGCCTGCCCCGGTACGCTCCGAACCGTCGACTGTACCGATGACAAAACAGAGAGGATGGAGAAGACATTTTAAGACTCTAACAACGGTAAATTGAACGACCACCCGAAATACGATAATAACAGCTAAGTTACGTCCTAGGTCCCTCTTCGTGAAACTATCCAAAAACACAAAATTTCACGCAACTGGTCGAAAAATTTCATAGCTATGTCTGTACTCATATGTTATGCATAACTTAACAGAAGATAACTGACTACCAATATGTCTTTGTACTGTGATCAAAGAAACAGTGAAACAAATTTTGCACTGAACAATCTAAAATCAACTTTTTCTTAAAATCTAATAATATGCTTGCATTAATAGGGATCATATTTTTATAGTGTCCTAAACCTTCATATTATCATTGGTCCCTTTAATTTGAGAAAGAAAGAAATGTCAATTTTACCAGGTCCAATGTTTTCCAGAAATCCAAAGCTGGGAGGGACTGAGATGATGATGCTTAGGTCCGACACAAACGTATCCACATCAGTTGCTCGGATGTGAGCCGTGTTTAGACTTTCCCTGGCTCCTTCATCCACCTGTTGTTATGATACAACAACAAGAGAATGATTTAGTAAACACCTCCACGAATCCAAATCCTGTACTGGTACACCTTCCACGTCTAGTTAAAATAGGGTATTGCAAGGAGGAAAGTGACCTTGGCTGATCCCCACCCTACCAACCACCAACCCCCCCACCACCAACCCCCCCACCACCAACACCCCTTCCCCCAACTCTGGAAATGAAACATTTGCCCTGTCAATATGATCTAGGCCTAGTCAACATATGCCACCAACTTCCTAGGCACTTACCATCCTATCGTCTGGCTCCCTCTATCTACATCTATGCTACAAATTTCCCAGGACCATATCCGGTGACGAAAATTAGAAAATCACATGACTCTACGATTGCTTGCTTTATACATGGCAATTACTTTTAGGTCTTATTATTTAAGAAAAAAATAATTTTTTTTTTTTTTATTCCCCTGTAGCAATTTTGTGAGCAATCTTTAAAGCTTGGAGGGTGAGTGGGATATATACCTCAAAGTTATCTGCTACAGTCACCACTGGCCTTTGATCGTTGACTGGTGTAACTTCGATGCTGAACACTTGATTGGGTAAAGTGTTTCCATTCGAGTCTGTGATGTTCAGTAACAAGATTTCATTTACCGGTTGGCTTCGAATCTCACCGACTGCCATATACCTACAACAAAAAAACAGAAGAACCAAGAATGCCGGTGAGTATTAAAACGAGAAACGAGTAATTAGTAACGAGAAAATGAGAAAACAAGAAAAGAAGCAGGAACACTGAAATAAATTCAAGAACAGCAACCTCTTGTTCTTACAACCATATTTACAAGAAGAAATAATTTTTTTTTCATTTATACTAAATTAATTAAACAATTGAAAGATTTAGAAATTTAATATTAGTCTACCCTTAATTGGATTTAAATTCCAACGACTGCGCGAGAATTTCAACGCATGATGAAAACAACAGCATCGGGAACAGGGTCGGTGAAATGGACTCTATCATGCGTATCACATTTTGAAAAATTTGCCTCACCTGATGTCATAATTGTCAACGTCAAACTGTGTAAATGACTGTCCTTTCACCAATGTTTCATATTGTCCATTCCTCATACGCCTTTGAATCTTGCCATAGTTGGGAACGGATATCAAGCGTATCTCGATGTCGCTGGGACTGGAGCTGTCGTCGTGGAATGACATGATACCTGCGGTGATCGTCTTGTTGCTGTTTTCCTCCAGCTGCATGAAGAGGGTCGTGCTCGAGCTCACGAGGGGGCTCGTCTCGTCCAAGAAGAGGACAAAGATTGTCGCAGTTAGAGACGAGCTTTGTTGACCGTCGGAAACCTCGACGACGAAGTGGTCCTCGCCGGCTGATGATCCATCATGAACGTAATGGAAGGTGCTTTCGACGATCTCTTGTTTTGTAAATGTATCCCCTGAAAGACAACAAAAGTCATAATTTATGCATGACAGAGTGAAATTTGCTCATTCAAATAAAACTATCGACAGTAGATTTGACTAATATTAGAACCTACTTGAAAAGGTTTTTCTAAATCCACAGGCCTCCTTTCACCCTCTACAGATGATGATGACATTGATAATGATCATTTTCCTTATTTGTCCAGTTTTAATTAGAAACATTTCCAAAGGCTACAAACACTTTATAATTAAATTCTTCTGTTGACAATTATCCGTTTTTTCTTTCCACAACTGACGTATTGATATACCTTCCAAAAGAGGGCAGCCTTTCACAAGACTGCTCGCTCTCACTACCTGCGGTAATTCATAGTGCAATAATACATAGTAAAATAATGCAAAGGATAACAATACAAGGTGTACTAGTGTATAGTTCAGTACTATGAAATGTAGAAACACAAAGGATAACAATACAAAGAGCCGTAATACATAGGAAAAATAATACAAAGAGTACTATTGTAAAGATCAGTAATACACAGTGTAATAATGCAAAGTACACTTCTGTTAACTGCAGTAATACAATGTCTTAAAATAATAGTTATAAGTAAAAGTTCCCATCCTCACCTTCTTCCAAATGATCAAAACCTCCCCTCATCAGGTAGCCATGTTGAGGCGGCTTCAGCACGGTGAAGACCAAACGAGATCCTGGCGTATCTAAGTCAACGACATCAGTCACAGTTGTACGGATGGGAACATGGCCTCCCCTCTCTACGTGAATGACAGGGTTGTGGTTCCTGAAGGTCGGTGAGAGGTTGTCGATGGGTAGGATGGTGATGTTGAAAGGGAAAGGGCCGACCGTGTTTCCATCAGGAAAGACATCCGTGACTAGGGAGAGCAAAAAAGATGAAATTTTTGCAGCTCGTAAATCTATTGCTTCATCGTTAGCAAAAAGAGTAGATTCCAGCTATTAATTTAAGTAACAAGAGCACCGCAAGTTGTCGGCCTTGAATGAGTTGTTTTATAACACTAAGCGGAGGTATATAGGTATGTGAGCAATGTCACATGACTTATAGCTAAAAGTTCACTTCAGTTGACAATCCAATGGGGATTCATTTTATACTTCTACTACTCATGTTAAAAGACCTTGCAACTTTTGAAACTCACCCATAAAGTGAAACATAAAGGTGACTGACTGACTTCCGATGTCAATTCTCGGTGGACGGTAAATGATCTTGCCGGCGTTGATGTCCGCCTGGCTGAACTGCCAGATGGCAGAAAATGGGTAATCGTCATGTTCGATGCTGCCTTGATTGGACTGTAGCGGTACGGTGATGTTATACGTGATGGTGCTGTCCACACTGTCAGGATCGGTGTAGGTGAGCAAATTGGCTGTGATTGGGGTCACCTCTCCTTCCCGTACCTAAATACGAAATAAATCAATGACTTACATGTTTCACAAAGAAAATGATGATACCTGTCAGAGTGGTCTTGATCTTTTATGATAATGAAAAGAATAGTGGAAAGGACCAAATGTATGTATATATATATTTATGATTAATATTTTTATTGATGTCTTTTTCTCACCAAAAGTCCGAGTGGTTCTGGTATACCAGGGAGCAGCCTTGGTGGTTCATCATTGTCTGGCATCACAGCAATATTAAACATCTGATCAGCCAGGATATTAGGAGGGCTACCAGTATCCGATACCTGAAATGGATGAATATAAACCCATTCATAACCACATCATGTAACATAACAAAACAAGTGCCAACGACAGTCATCCCCACTTGGTTAGTGCAGGGAGTGAAAGGCAACCCAAGCGGGTAAAAGGAATGAAGTCACCCAACACGGGAGACGAGATACTCGGAAAGCATTGAGAAGGGCTGAGAATTCAACAACTTAGATTGCTCTGATGGTGAATTGCACAACCAGCTTGAATCACAGAAAAGGAATGACCAGATCACAGCATTTGTTCTAGCTAGTGGATGGCTAGGCTGGGTGGTGCGTAATCAGCT
>JAIPMN010002730.1:0-11370 GCA_020650975.1 Apostichopus californicus | reverse complement strand
TGTTAGTGGAATTAAAGCAGGATTGGGAGTTGTTATTAACTGTTGAACTGTAGGCATGAGAGCCCTATAGCCAATCAGCACTTGCCGATTCTTAGAAGTCTTTGAGCCTGAGGTATGTAGGCAGCCAGCCAAAATTTTGGGAAGGAGTGCTTGTGAAGTTATATCTGCTCAGGTAGAGGGGAGAAAGTTCAGTGGTATTGTTTGAGAGAGTGGGTAAAATAGGATTTAAAGGGGAAATTAACCCAAACTGCCTGGGAACCATACATGTGTAGTCTTCTAATGGAATCTATTACTGGCTAAGAGTCCTGCTTGACAGTGTACATTACTGCCTGCAAATAACTTTATATTTGGTATTAACTCTAACACACTGTCGCTGACTAGGCGAGACTAGAGGTTTGAGAACCGCCTTGTTTATGGAGGGGGAACAGGGGGGAGCTCAAAATTGTCTTTGAACCTAAACTGTTTGGCCTCATGGGCCCAAACTTGGTGGAATCTGAATTATGGTGGGCCATAAAGATTTGTGGGCCCTACATTTTTAAGCTCGAATAGGTATGAGCTTCTGCACCATTGGTGCTCTAGTTGGTTCTGATGCAGATGCAAAATGGCTCATCTTTGTAACAGTTTTGTTGATATTTCATGAACTTCATATGTTATGATGCTTGATATAGTTAGAAATGAATCCACCTGGCAGAAAAGGCAAATCAGCTATAGGAAAGTCAAACATTTGCTGTCTTTTTTGTTGAGATAGTTTAGGAAAAATGTTATGAGGCTTGATATAGTTTAAGCAGTTATGGTGTAAGTTGACATCTTCAGAGACATTGTAAGGAGAATGCTCTAGCTGTTTCATCCTTTTTTTTTCCCTTCTTTTTTCCTGTGTTGGAGCTGTCAGTGGTGGTGCTCATAATAGAAATTTGACCTTCTTGTGTACTATCACAGAAGGGACCTAAAAGAAGTGCAGTAAAACCACACCTGCACAGAGGGATTGCTCCCTAATATATTACATGTCTATCACCCCACCGCCCCTGATGAAGTTAAATAGATATACTCCATTAGTACTGTTCAACTTTGCAATGTGTGAAAGCCTTTTAAGGATTAAATAATACTTTTTCTTAAAATTTCTTTTTCATATTTCATCTAACAGAAACTTCTGAATAAGTGGGGGTTTCTTTGTTTTTAGTTTTATGATGAGTAGGTTACTTAATTGAACACAAATAACAGTATGTTAAAGCATTTTTGTTTGTTCCTTCATTTATTTGTTATTATCTTTTGTGCTAATAGAGACGTATTTGTAACTGCAAGATAATATTCATTTGCCTCAATAGAATGATTAATATGTAATGAGAAAGTACGGTATTGTCATATGTTTAGTAGTTACAGTCCACCAAAATATAACTTGTATCCTTTATTTATTAAAAAAAGTAGCATGACTATCATTAATAAAAAAAGTTGAAGTAAAAGAGTTTCATTCGTGTAGGTGTATTCTACTGTGTGTTGTGGTTATACCTATACCTTTAATTTACATTACAGCGTAATTTTCCAACCGTTAAATAACTGTACGGTATTAACGTTTAATTTCATTACGTTCGAAAAACTGTTATTTTACAGAATAGCAACAGCGTCCTGGCTGCCAGTACTTTTACCGTAAAATTACGAATTTTTCTTAACAGTGTATATATATATATGAATTATGTATTATGGGTAGCATGGACACTGACAATTTCGGACACCTAAGCCTTAAAACACCCCAAAACTATATCTTCTGGTATAAATCACCTGAAAATATACTTGATATGGTGGGAGAAGTGTGTTATATTAAGATACACGGCCAAACTTTCTTTCCTGCAAACTGTTTTCACGTTGTAAGAAAGAAGATTCTTCGTGATTGTGGAACTGGTATTTCTTTGCTAGAGTATTGCTAATTTTCGGACACACAGTCCCACAGTGTGGCGCTGGTGATAAAATTGGTGGCGCAGTTGCTCTTTCAGTAATTATAACAGACTTCATAGATCTCCGTCATTTTATTGACAAATATTTATTTACTTGCACACGGGTCATTTCGTACTTTTTGGTGAAATTTGGCTCTTCCTGTAGGTTGTCATGGTGAAATCGTGCATTTCTTAGGGGTGTCCGAAATTGGCAGTGTTCCGAAATTAGCAATACTGACTATACTTTGACATTAAGTGTACTTGATTTACACATAAGACCAACCCATTCACATTAATCTTATATTATGATGCATCAACATAGGTTCAGATAGGTTCAGATTGATTTCCTCAAACATTAGTGTGTAAATAGGGATATTCAATGGGCCCTAGTCAAATTATTGCAGGGGCTCAGAATTACCCCCACCCCCTAAGCCTATGTATATACAGGCACATAGCAACAGATTTGTCATGTGGAGGTTTAACTTGTTTTTATTATCTGGCCCACAGAAGGGTTCCAAAGGAGTCCCCTTCCTACTTAAGTGCTATCAGCCACTTAAGCAGGTAGCCAATTCCAAGGTCAGCAATTTGCCCTCATTAAAATGGGGGGCATAGCCCCATGATCGCCAATGCCAAACTGGGTAACCGATGCCAAAACCGGGTAACCAACATCAAAACCAGGTAACCGATGTTAAAACTGGGTAATCGATGCCAAAACCGGGTAACTACCACCAATACTGAGTAACCAGCGCTAAAACTGGGTGTCCACAAAACCCAGGTAATCGCCTAATATATAATATAGGGTCCGTGTATTCATATTATTGGTTTGGTAAAAAAACACAAATAGCATGGTTTATAAAGTACATAACTTAATATTCCAGTTATATGTTTATTTTCAATACAACAGTTATACATTGACAAATTATAATTTATATCATAAAAATACTTATAATGAAAATATATATCATAATTAAAACATGGTGATATACAGTGCTACACTGTGAAGAGGTGAGACTTGTGATGTGTTTATCATGACACGTCACATGTTTAACAATGAACGCATAGTGTTTCAACCCTAACTGATTAAACCTCATTGGTTATTTTGACAGTGACTCATCATCCCACCTAAATAAACAGTGTTTAAATATGTGACCCTTGAAGTGACCCATATGGCATGTCATGTGTTAACACATGGCCCATAAGCCTCAAACAATAAATTATTGAATATGATATGCAAATTAGGTTATACTTATAAATATCATAGCCAAAAATGCATTTTATCAATTAAGAACCTACCTATGCACCAATATTTCTATCAAGATTAATGTAAAATGCAGTGTAAACATATGTGATTTACACATACTAACAGTTGAAACAAATTTACACTTTATATTAATTATTTTAAATTCATGTTACAATATAAACACCATTTTGTGTTCAAAAGCACAATGTTTAAGTTGCACACATTCATACAGACACATATGACACAGTAGACACAAACATACATTAAAGGCACATTTAGTGCTGCTCCATCCACATCGCAGCACTTAGAGAACAAAAATACAATACAAGAAATAATATTATAATAATACACAAATATATACAAAACTACACTGCGAAGCAAGGCCTAAACACTAATGTTTAACATAAATGCAAATGATGTGTTCAAAGGCTGTTACAGCTTGGTGTTTACTTTGGTGTTCAAATCTAAAAACACACTCAATTTACAGGTTACTTGTTGACTACCAAACTTTCTGAATAACTTTGCAAGAAGCAAGTGGGCACATCACCAGTGTTGTAATGCTTGAAAAGTAGTTGGTACATGAGTACTACTAGAGTACTGATTTGCAAGTACTCGACCGTTAGTATTTGTACTCAGATGTTAAAGTACTCGATATCGGATGACAAAGTACCCATACTTGTGCAATGGTACTCAGTATCAAAATTACTCGCAATATGCTAGTACTTTTCCAAATATCCTGGATTTGTACTTATTTCACTTACTTTCTTTCCATTCATTGCATATTTTGGTTTGTCTACAAATTATACTACCCCGCTTCAACCATATGACAGTGTACATATAATGTTATCACATAGGGAATGTCTACAGAGCTGCTTTTGTGTTCTAGTATAAGCCTGTGTAGATATTATCAATTATCCAGGGAATGCAGAGTCGCAACTCGCAATGTTGCAGTTTAATTATTCAACAGTATTGGAAAATACTCAACAAGTACTAGAAAGTACTCAGATAAAAAAGTACTTGCACTCGGTACTCGGACCCAACTGTATCGTACTCGGACAATAGAGCTCATATTCGGATCTTAAAATACTCGGACTCTGATAATGATACCAAGTACTCAGAGCCAGTGTTAGCACTATGATTATAATTTATTGGGTGGAATCCCCCCTTCCAAAATTTTTGGGGTATTTTCAAATTGGGGGGCGGGGGGAGTTTGGGGGGATTCGGGATCACAAATACCAATATTAAGCATAAATTTGGACTTTTTAAACATTTAAATAAGTTGTACTAGTTTTATGCATTAACAAATAAGAGTTTGGCTTAAGTAGTATAAATTAAAAGCTGATAAAATTAAGAAACAGTCCCCCCCCCCAAAAGAAACAAAAATCAGGGGAAATTCACCCCTACACATTCCCCATAGGGGGATCGGCAAGAAAGTGAAGGAATCCCGCTATAGCGCTGCTTAGCGCTAACACTGCTCAGATCCCTAAGAAGTATTCCAGTTCTTGGTACTCTGATAGGAGTACTCGACTACAACACCACAGTGACTTCACTAGAAGTAGCAAGATTACTATTTGGCAGAGTGTTTTGGCTAACAATGCATGCATTTTGTCAACAAAAAGGATGTAACTGCAATAACTGAGTCAAGTCAGTCCATCTAATGACTCAAATTCAAGTCTACACATGGCTTACTGCACTATGTCGCTTTCCAAAGCTACGGTTTTCAGTAACACAGGTGGCCAATGAATGTGGTGCATGTCTACCCTTAGGGAGAGTAGTGGAGAGAATTTCGGTTTTCTTTCTAATGTTTGCATAACCATGTTCCTGTACATGCGATGATTTACGGGGACGGCCTCCACCATGAGAAGATCTGCCCTGAATAGGCATCTTTCTTCTTGATAATGCAGTTGGCTGCACACCAATGGTTTTCAAGCGGACTAAATTGCTTTTCTTGCATTTTGATTTTAGGCCTGAAAACTTCCCAAAGCAATTCAATGCAGAAAGTAACGTGGCATCGGTATGAAGCTTCCTACCAGATTTAATGAATGATTCAATAGCAGGAGCATAGCATTCTGGGTTGTCATTTAACTTCTCCAATAACAAGTCAAAATAGTTCCTTAAGTCATTGTTTACTCTGGTTTGTAGGGGTTGCTCTTGGGAGTCAGTAGTATACTGTGCAGTCCTTGCAAGAAATGCATTTTGAAATACTCTTTGCTGGTCCAAGCTGCCTAATACAGCAGTAGTGCTTCCATATTCATCTGACGACACAGCTGAATACTCACTAGTACTTTCCATCATATCAGATGCACTGCTGTTAGTAGTAGTAGTAGTATGCAACTTTCTTTGCTGGTCCAAGCTGCCTAATACAGCAGTAGTGCTCCCATATTCATCTGACGACACAGCTGAATACTCACTAGTACTTTCCATCATATCAGATGCACTGCTGTTAGTAGTAGTAGTAGTAGTATGCAACTTTCTTTGCTGGTCCAAGCTGCCTAATACAGCAGTAGTGCTTCTATATTCATCTGACGACACAGCTGAATACTCACTAGTACTTTCCATCATATCAGATGCACTGCTGTTAGTAGTAGTAGTAGTAGTATGCAACTTTCTTTGCTGGTCCAAGCTGCCTAATACAGCAGTAGTGCTTCTATATTCATCTGACGACAGTGCTGAATACTCATTAGTACTTTCCATCATATCAGATGCACTGCTGCTAGTAGTAGTAGTATCATGTTGGTGCAACGAATTAAACCAGTCATGGCTCAGTTTTTGCCCTGTTTCAATATAACACAATGCATTCCTCTCCTCAGGTTCATGCACAGGAATATAGTTAAGTGATGTTGGCAATTGTTGGCAATGTGCAACAAGCGTAGCTCATAGAAGTCCATCATTCTCGATGACACAAAATCAAGAAGCTGGACAACATTAAATGCTTTGCTGCTTTGCAGGATACGATCCTTCAAAACACACATTGCAGCTACATAATAATTGTTTGTGTTATTCCTCTCACCGGAATGTCTTTTCTATAGCATAGGGCCCATTGTTCTTTGCGGGAAATTGCGGCTATACAGTTGCTTAACATAGTCTTGGAAGCTTGTATACTTAATTACTGTGTTATTTGTTAGCATGGACGTGTACACATCATCATTAGCATATAGCAGATCTTTAACACAGGTAAATAAGAAAGGCCAGTCTTCCTTACTAATGCCATGTTTTGCATGCCATAGCCACCTCCAGGTAGCCTGCAAAACATGGAAGATGCAAAGAAGCAACGTCGAACTTGGGAACACTGCTTGAAGCGCTGTGCGTTCAGCAACACTATCATCAGTCATTATAAGCTTGGGTCCAGTGCTTCCTTGCCCGTACAAACCATCCTCTGGAATCAATTGAAGGTATAAGGACAGAGCTGCCTTAATTGTGTTACTGCTTTCATAAGACATCCCACAGGAAGGCCTCCACTGCATGAATGAGTCATCAGGAGAAATATACAACAATTCTGTCGATCCACATTACCTGTAGAATCCACAAACATCAATTCGCCAGACTGTTAAACTGTGCTAAAGAACATGTTTCATCAACGGTGTGCAAATACCTACTATTAGCTGGTTATCTGAAGTGCAGTCCATTTTGACAGAGTCACCATCTGCCTGGTTGAGTTGAAGAATCAGATTTTCTAGGTGTTGGAGGACACCACCCTGCTGAGTATCGCCATAGGCTTTCTTGAAGCATTTATAGTATAGTCTATAAAATATAAAAATAAAATTACAAAATTAAGTTTGATAGGTAAAATCTCAATCAGTAACATCAACAACAATCTGACAGACAGACAGACACAATTTTCATTGCAATTGTCATTACATGGGATCACATCTGCTCCACAAGTGATCCAAAGGGTCTCCTCTGATGACACTTCTAAATCATTAAAAGAAATTATTCCAATTGGCACAGTGACTTGTTGTCGGTACAAGATTGCAATATGATGTAGTCGTTGATATAATACCAACTTGTTCTGGAATTATATACACTGGAGAGTAGGTACCACAAGATTGAGGACATGCATCCATTCAATATAACCAAAAACAATAGGTATCAAAATTCCGCATATTAAAAGGATAAGCCCAATCAAAGTTTGCCTCTAGATTCAGCTATGCTAAATACAAGGTTTTTAAAGTTTGACCTCAGATGACCTCCACCAAAACCAATAGGGCTAATGAATTTACTATGAAGGTCATACATACCAAGTTTAGGCTTATGTGTAAAAGTAAGTTGGCCTGACGTTTCTTTCCTAGCAGGATCTTCTTCAAAGGCTAAATGACAAGTAACAGTAACAGAAAGGACAAAAACACGCACAGAATACAGACAGGTTAATGAGCATGGTGAACACAATTAGATCGATGTATGGGGATTAGTAGGCATTGTCCCTCCACTGTTTATCTCCTACCTCTCCTCTTCCCCTGCTGGATTCTTTCTTTCTTCTCTCCATCCCTTGTCTACTAATCCCCTTATATCCATCTCATCCTGGGACACCCCCTCCTCTTATACCCCTCCCCCAGGACGGCGATTCGTGGCATGGACCAGCATTTGCCTTCTCAAGAGTTGGGAGCTATGCATAGGCCTAAGCCTAACTACTCGAAGTCGTACAGTAGGCTATGCCTAATTGAAATTCGGCTACTTAGGGCCTAGTACTACTAGTACTAGTGGTACTCATGTTATTGTTCAGCGAGTCGGTGTAACTTGTTTTGTTAGGCTATATGCCTAGTTTTTAGTAGGGTTATTATCACTGGCCATATCACACAGTGCCACCCTTTTGGGCATAGGCTAGGCCTATATTAATATGGTCCCTTGGTGACGACTAACTTAAGTAATGTGGGAATCCTACAAGTTCAAGGCTACATTGAATTTGAAGATGTCACAAGTGCACACTGGCATGCTTTTAAGTGTTCATACAGAACAGGTGTACAAGACACATTTCGCTCAAGCATGTATTCTTTATTCCATATGAGAACCATGAAGAAAATAAATGTAACTTGGCCTGCCCTGCTTACTTTACAGAAAACCCACACGAAATTAATAAAGAAATGTAAATTTAATGTCAAGTATTGATTGTCTTCGTCACTTGCTCTTTGTTATTCCTAGTTAGCCTAGGTGCCTTTGTAATTGTAGGTGATGTGTTTGGACATGTAATAATTGGGAAACATGACATGTCCAGGCCTAATTATGAATGTAGGTCAAGGGCATATATGTAGGTTCAGAAGGCTGCTTTGACAACATTGCTAACCATTACAGTTTGTGAACCATTCATTAAAACTGAAGCTTGATCAATAAGTTTGTCATCATTCCTATGACGTTATTTTACTTCATATTTAATACATAATTTCACAATGCCTTGTCTAAGCAAATTCTGTACTGTTCATTACACATAGAGCATGTTATCCAGGTTGGACATTCTTGTGTACAAGACTTTGTCATGAGGTTGAATCCAAAGTATGGTTTTGGAGTGTGGGTTCGAATCCCACCAAAGTCCCCAGATGAATGTCCTTTCTAGTGTATCATGTAGCATTTTTGTAATGGAACATGCATTCTGGAATAATTGATGAAGACTTTACAGATATAAGTGAATTTGTAGAGGACTTCACTTTTATTAAATCGGAAGTGCACCCTCATTTTCAGAAGATTAATTATGCTCAAAAATAACTTCATCAATGTCATGACTCATGCTGGGTCAAGAGACATTGGTTTCGATAAAACAATGGATAGTTTTATTCTGACGATTGATAAGCGAAATCTTTCACACAGTGAAAGAAGATATAGCTACTTACGACTGCGATACTTTTGACTTGGATTACGATATTCAACGACTCGACAACGATTACATATTTTACAACGAATTTACGCTTGAACGGAAAACCTTTATTGTTTTTCCCTATTTTTATTCCATATAAAATCGGATAAATGTGTTGCCCCCGCTTCCGGGCGAATAATATTGTTTTCATGCATTAGGATTTCGATATTGGGATTTGTGTTTTCATTGGAGCCTGTCTGCAGGGTTCATATACGAGATGGCGACCTAGCGCAAAAAGGACTATAGTGTTTGAGGTGAGTGCCGTACTTTTATATTTCATTATATAATTTACCGCCTAATAACCCTAGCGTCCAAAAATTACAATATCTCCTCACAACTACACAGAGTTAAATTTATGCAATGATGATACTGGTCAATATTTGGACAACCAATGTACCAGTGAGGAAAAAAGAAGACCCACTATGAGAAATACACCCTGCTTTCTCATCCAACTTTACCAAAGAGTTCCATAAATCTACAATAGGTGCTGAAAAGATATGATTGAAAAGACGAAGGGTCTTGGGTAAGATAAGCTCTTTAAGCTAACCGAGATTCACCAGCTTACCATGGGTCAATAAATGAGTGTAACTCAGAAATTATCCAATTCTACAGTAGTTTTATGATTGTTTAAATTGTATCAAGTTTTCAATTCACTGCACTCTACAATACAGTACAGTACAGTACAATACAGTATGTCCAGTCCCAGTTTTCAATGCATTGTCAAACTTCTTGTGTGCCAGAACATACAGTAGTTAGTAGGAATGATGCAATGTGTACTTGGTGTACACTCTGGACATTTAATTGAACCAGAACGCTTGGTGAGTCCTTGCCTGAAAGATGTCAGTCAACCTGAATGAGTTTCATTTAGTTTCTATAGACAGTTGCTAGAGAGTATTGTGCATTCTTTTCTGCAATAACCTATTTGTCAAAGGTGAAACCACTTGAGAAAGATGAAGATAGCACTACTTAGATCAAACGTAAGGATGATCTTTTCTCAGTTATTTTAAAACAGTATTACACCAACATTTGCTATTGTTACCATACTGTAGAGAATGATCTTATTGCATGACATCTTTTTCAGATTGAAGGAAATACCATGAATTTATATGAATTGGTTTTAGAAGTTAAATTGCTGTAAGGTAGGTGGTCGTTCGACATGTGTTGTCAAGTCCACAAGATGCATTTTCTCTTAAAATAATGACATCTGACCCCAGCAAAAAATGAAAGCAGCCATAAACTCACTTTTGTTTCCTATCCACTTCAGTTGCAATCTTGAGTTATCATGTTTACAGGGTTTAAGGATTTGCCATTTGAGGGAGCTCAAATGACCAATGACCTCTATCCAAAATTGTACTGTACATGCTTGTTACTGATTGTGAGAAGGGTAGGCTACTCACCATATATGGCACTCATTCTGGAATTCCACTTTATGGCCTCAACTGACCTTAAATGCCATTTGACCACAGCTTAAACAAAAGCAACATCTAAAAACATTGATTCTACCCAAATCTGTAGAAAGTGAGTGGTCACTGTGAAAATCTAAACATATCATAGTTAAGAATAAACCAATGTTTCGTTCCTGAGTAAGCCTGTCTACAAGATTCTCAGTTTTTGGCATTTGCTCACTTTGTATGAATATATGTTGAATATATACCCTTGTATATATATGTTGAATATATATATGTTGAATATATATATGTTGAATATATACCCTTGAATATAATGTTGAATATATACCCTTTTAAAAAAAAATTACCAAAAAAAAGTTTTTCTCAACTAGTAGTCCTAAACAGGGGTGTAGGATATGCCCTTGAACACAGAAAATTTGGTTCCCCCATGTGCCCCCCCCCCCACCTCGCTTTCATGTACTTTTTGGCTACTCAATTGGTAGACCTTATCAAGGGTGGCAGCTTTATAAACTGGGCAGAAGCAACAGTGTCAGTTTCCACACACATTTACAGTACGATCTAATAAGCGCAGAAAATGTGGGACCAACCTGCAAACCTATTTAGTTCATTTAAGGATAATTCCTGGTCTTGCACTTCCTGTTGAATATATACCCTTTCAAAAAAATTGCCAAAACAAAGCTAAGTTTTACTCAACTAGTAGTCCTAAACAGGGGTTTAGGATATGCCCTTGAACACAGAAAATTTGGTTCCCCCACGTTGCACCCCCCCCCCCCTCCGATTTCAGGTACTTTTTTGCTATACTCAATAAGTAGTCCTCAACAAGGGTGGCAGCAATTTATATACTGGGCAGAAGCAACAGTTTTGTCAGTTTCCACTAACATTAATGGTTATAGGCTCAAAGGAGCACAGAACATGTTGGACCAACCTGCATATAGTTAAAAGAATACTTCCTGG
>JAIPMN010002729.1:0-19206 GCA_020650975.1 Apostichopus californicus | reverse complement strand
ACAACGACATGTTGGATTGAAGTCATACTTGATACATATATGCACCATGGAATGAGACATCAGCTAATAAGAGGTCACGATGTTAAAGATATGCAGCGTTAATTATTAAAACTCTCCATATCGTTTTATGCCTCCTCTCACTTTTATTTGCATTTAAATGCCTTAAGTAAATTTGTTCTTGATCATCATATTTAATACTTTCCATTGATTTATTTTTGTTTTTGTTTTCTGTCTAGGCAATTCGGAATACCTTTCACCTGAAACCTCCTTTCAAGGCTCCGCCACAAACGTGTTCAAGTATAGCATTGCCTTTTACCAAGGTCTTTGGGCATATGAAAGCTGGTGAGAATCTTTAATATATCTTGAATTAATGATTTAATATTTGACATTGCTATAGATAATGACAACATGAAAGTTTCATTACATAAAATACTTTATTCGACCTATGAAGCAACCGGCGAACCCTACCTGTATGTAAAACTTGTGTGGATTCTTAGTAGTAACCGAATAGTCTCTACCAAGTATTCAACGTACGGCACACTTGCGGTCGTGTATCATAAATCAGAATTCCGGATGTGTCTGCCTGGCCCTATGTCAGAAATTGTATGAAGTGATTCTGAATTCATTGAAAACCCCATATGATGTTAATTGCAAGTTTACTGTGGGATACGGGAAAAGTTGACCTGTGAAAGTCCTAACAAGTCATATATTTATTGAACATCGATACGGAATTTAGGTCTGTCAAAGAAACAGACTGGACACCGATAGAAACAGGCTGCTCGGAACAGGAAATGAAAAGATGAAAGTATTCTAAAACTTTGATTTGCATCTGAAGTAATTTTTGATGGAGGTCATTGAATAAGTTTGACCACATCAAGTCATTTTATCTTCAAGTGGGTAATTCAGATAAAGTATCGCGATGGAATTTTGTAGTGTTTACACGGGTCCAAAAATCGGGAACTGGGTACCCGAGAGCCGTTACCCGACGGGGGGGTCCAGGTACCCGAAAAAACTGGTTATTCTCGTGTATCGCGATTTTCAATAAAATTACATCTTGGATGTTATACTTAATGAATTATATTCTCCCCAAACACTAGAATTTGTGGATGGCTCAGTCTCAATACGTGTTTGCTGATGAATTTCGGAAAGAAAACTTCCGAAACAGATTCAATGTTTCTTATTCTAAATGCACCCTGACCAGGTGGGTTTAATGGAGAAAAGCTTTTGCAATCGAAAGAAAGAAATTTATTGTCTGTTGCCCTCATGGCACGAACGATTTACTGTAAAATCACTGCAACCGCCCATATCAGCATGTTACACAAATGTAAACTATATATACTTGTATTGTCCACTTTTTTTACCCCAATTTCACGAAGGAATCATCTGAAAACACCTGTTTTATCCTGTAATGGAGGGAAATTACTCAATTTTGCAAGCTACATCGATAAGACCGAAAGAAAGATACTTTTCAAGAGAATTGACCTAACATAGGCTAATACCGTGAAAGTAAGCCTAGCCTAACGGTCGTAAGCAAACAGAGAGATTTGATTGGGGCAGGATCTGTTGGGCGGGGCTTGCAAATTTTAACTGAAGTTTGAAGAATCTACAGACTCGTTAAAAAATCTGGCGAAGTTTATTTAGCTAAAAATGTTTAACGACAGATAACTCAATAAAAATAATGATTTTTAATATAAAAATTGCAAAGAGCGGTGTTATTTTCACTGAGCTTTTAGGGCAGTTAGCTGGAAAGGTCAAGGTAAAATTTGGCAAAAACACATTGAGACTTTAAGACAGAGAGGTCCTATTGAAACATCCAGTACTTTCAACAATAGGAAATTTGACAAAAGTAGGACGGATTTTGAAGAAAACACTGCAATTACTATTTGCCTATTGTTGTTACATCTTTACATATTGAGGAAAATGTTCATAATAATTTTTCATAATCATTTTTTAATGGTTCCGGTATATCTGTAGTAAGCCCAGGGATTATTTATCTGGTATGGCGTCGCAATATGCTATGCCTGACGGTCAAGTTGCTGTACAAGTCACACAAAAAAAGATTCCAAAAACTCAGAAACCCCAAAATTTGAATCGTTAATGTTTCCCCAAAGTTCAATATTTTCATATCAGGCTATGGTTATGATTCATATATATCTCAATTTTTTTTTATATCGTAGAACCATCAAGAAATCAAAAGTTGAGTTGAATCCCTACGTTTTATACAAAATATCCGACCTTTGAAATGAACTATCAAGATTGCAACGTTGTTAGTTATGCTGAAAATACTGTATTCAGTCAAAAGTGCAGATTACTATCCCAACTAAACTTTGATTTTGTTTTTTGGAAGGGTACCTGCACATAAATATTAAATAATCCTAGTACACAGTTTTAATACCTGCTTGAAGTCACAGCATCCGGAAAGGAAACTGTATACACAGTTGACTAATTGGATAGAAAATGTTTGGAGCTTGCTTTCACCTGTACAACATGGAAACTTGGAAATTGTGAAGCATTTTGTGTGTCGTTTAGGTATACATTAATTGATCATAGTTAAAATAACCTCTGGACTTTGTCTTTCCAGAGGCAAGAAAGAACAATTATCCTGTCAAGGAAGGGAAAAAATGTTAACAGCAGATGTTGTTAAATGTTTCTTCTAGGGATAAGAGATTTGAATGTCAAATCTCTAATGCTCAATTTCATTGAATTTTGGACTTGAAAAATTCAATTGTCTTGGCTTCAAACTGTTGGTGTCAATTTTCATTCTTCATCATTTTTTCTTTCACACATTGTTTATTTTGCCAAGAGAGGTTGGAAATGAAGCAAAGCTTTAAACCAGGTGCTTGGCTTCAAATTGATGATCAAGTTCCTTGTGACAGACGATTCTGTCCTGTTAGCATAATTCATATCCATGGATCTTTAAGCCAATGTTCATGTTGGAATGTTGCCAAAAGGTTTCCGTGTGAACCCAGTCATGGATGAAATGTAAGGGAAATGAATGCATCTTCTGTTGGTATTACTGCAGTTTTACACAAGCAGTTGAAAGCATATATATACTGTATGGAAAAGTGTCGGAGATCATTGCTAATGTCTTGACAACTACACTTAAAAATGTTGAACTTTTGACAAGTATACCTAATAATGTTGAACAGAAGCCAGAGTTATTTCAGTTGGCCAAACTTGAGAGAAATCAACTGATTGAATTTTACAGGGGTGTAAATTAATATTTAGTATGGGGAGTTTCTCTTTTCTTGGGGAGGTGAGGGGACAAGTTGGTGGGGGAGGGGACAAATTGGTGTGGGAGGGGACAAGTTGGTTGGGGACGGGTTAAGTTCGTGGAGGAGGGTACGAGTTGGTGGGGGAGGGAGCAAGTTGGTGGGGGAGGGGACAAGTTAGTGGAGAGGGGACAAGTTAGTGGGGGAGTGGACAAGTTGGTGGGGGAGGGGACAAGTTGGTGGGGAACAATTTGGTGGGGAGGGGACAATTTGGTGGGGGAGGGGACAATTTGGTGGGGAGGGGACAAGTTGGTTGGGAAGGAGGACGAGTTGGTGGGGGAGGGGACAAGTTGGTGGGGGAGGGGTTTGAACTGCTATAGAACTGAAAGATACTGCATTCATTCATGGGAAAGCTCAGTCATCAGTGATGCCAACACAGATTTGAGATGGAGCAGAGAGAGAGAGAAGGGTGGGGGGTGGTGGGGGCAGGAGTCAGACCGAGTACAAGACCAATACAATTCTAGCTGCTTTGTTTTGTTGACCTGTGAAATACTGTACATTCAACATTAAACCACCAGTGTCTTTTACAACCAAAGCACAGTTACCACACTTGTTACCTTGATCATTGGCAACATTAAACATCGGAAAAGAAAAAAAACAGAGAATCCATCTCTTCATTCTGTTGGGACAGAAAACTTCAATTTCTGGAAATCTGTTCTCTGCTGGTTTTATCTTTGCAACATTAAATGCCTTCCCCCCCCCCCCCACGGTATAGATGATGATCTCAAAGTAACCAGTTTCACAAGAGGTATTTTGTCTTGAGTTTAATATCTGATACTCTGGCTAAATTTTGGCTCTTCCCTTTGTACTATAGGTATGTGTGCATTGAATCACAATTTTCAACACTCTCATCATACTGTCCATGTGCTTCTGTCTTCACTATATGAACAGTACATATTACCCAGTGGGTTCATGTAATAGTTTAGAATGGGAAGAAATACTAGATAGCATTCCGAATTCATTTATAACCAAAATGCATGCTCGAGTTCATACTGAAAGAGGGTGTTAATACAGTGGGAAGCAGGATAGGTTTGTATGATGTTAATATTGAAACAAATCCACCTGTAAGTATGGGATACACTGTGAGTACATTGTGTGTGAATACACTGTGAGTACATTGTGTGTGAATACACTGTGAGTACATTGTGTGTGAATACACTGTGAGTACATTGTGTGTGAATGCACTGTGAGTACATTGTGTGTGAATGCACTGTGAGTACATTGTGTGTGAGTACACTGTGTGTACATTGTGTGTGAGTACACTGTGTGTACATTGTGTGTGAGTACACTGTGTGTACATTGTGTGTGAGTACACTGTGTGTACATTGTGTGTGAGTACACTGTGAGTATGTGAGACACTAGTTGTCATGGTTACCCTTACCATGGTAAGAGAGACGTTAGAAGACGCATCAAGAGTAGGTCAGGATTCTTTGGTAGTCTCTCGTCAGATTACTGCTGTAATTTTTTTTTTCTTCAGATATTCTTTTGTCTTCACCAATCGTCCGGTGGATTTCATACATATTTTGAATCGATTTTTGTTTTCCTTGTTCTCAGGAACCAACTGAACTTTGTGACTGAAGAATTACAAAACCCATCAAAGTAAGTTTTTCACTTTTGCGAACAATCCCCTTAATTGAGTTTCGACACAATTTTGCATTTTGATTTGACAAATCTGAAAGAGGGTGCGGTGCCTTGGCTCTATTCACATGGTCTGTGGAGTAAGGAGTGTGAAACTTAAGGTAAAAGAGGGCGCTATCCATAAATAGCACATAACTATGCTTTCTCATACACTGAAATGTACACTGAAATGGGAGGGTTTAACTTTGGTAGCTGCAGCCTGCCATTGCACTAAGCTTCTGAAAAAAGTGTACTTCAAACACCCCCTACCTCCCCTTCCCTTACTCCCTCCCCCCAAACCCTAATCCCTGCACCTCACCACACCCACAAACATCCTCTTGCCTTCAGATTAAAACGAGATTCAAGAACGGTTCAACATTTGATCTCATTTGTAATGAGTGAAAAATATATCAAACAATTTTTGACACTGATATGATCCCAAACTACACAGTCACCTTGAATTTCTTTCTTTCTCCTGTTAACCTTACTGTCTGCTTCTTTGATTTCAGGAACTTACCGTTAGCCATTTTGATCGCTGTTCCTCTCGTGGCTGTCTGTTACATTCTTGTCAACATTGCCTACTTCACCACCCTTTCACCTCAAGAATTACTCAGTTCAGGAGCTGTTGGAGTGGTAAGTTGTGTTCCGATCATCCTACTAATCGTCTCTTCCCCCTCCCCCCACTCCCACCCCAACCAACATCCCACCCCAACACTCATCATGAGATACTGCAGTCAGTACCATGCAAAGTTGTCCCAACTGTTACCTTAACCAGCAACTAATATAATACAAATATTTTGGACTTTTTATAAATATTGTGTTCAGTTCAAGCATGGAGCTTTAAACAGATGGTTCAAGTGAAGGAAAAACAAAATGAAATGAAACACCTACTGTACCCTAACTAGCGTGGCTGGTCAGATTTGTTACTAACATCTGCAAGAATTAAGTTCCTTAAAAAGTTAAAATGCTGCCAACTTGAACTTCTAGCTGTTCGGAATAATTCTCAGTAATCGAAACACTATGAATAGTTCCATTGTTCTTTTCAGATTGAAGCTAGCTCACAGTTTGATCAACTGTTACTTGAGTAGTTCACTTTGCAAAGCTTTGTATGTGTAATATACTGTACAAGGTCTCCGATAATCTTGAGCACCAAACAGTCAGAACTTTCAATCTGTTATTATTACAAATACATATTCAGAGAGTTGATGCTCTTGTGTTACGGGGGGGGGGGGTGGGAAGAGGTGGGTGGGGGGGGTATAAATCAGCAGGTTCTTGTCACGCTCAGTTTCAGTAAAGAGAATCAAAAGTTCATCTATGGTATAATAAATGAGATCAGAAACAGGTCAAAAGGGGGACCTATTTGAGATTTTCTTGTGAGATCTGCTGGACCATTTTAGGGAAAGTGTTGTGGATAGTTTTTGTTCATTTCATTTGTTCATTTCATTTGTTCATATATTTTAGAATGACTTTTAAGAATGTCATGAGGCTTTCATTCCATTAATAACAGCGGTTGTTAGACTACGGTCACAGAAGTGTGGAACTATGTCATGTTCTGTTGCTTCCTTTATTTATTATTAGACAAATACCAGACAACAGTAACCCACCGGAGTATTTAATGCCAAGGAATCACAAAGCCCTCTAGGCTTTCTTTATTTATTTTTTTCAAAATATTTCTGATGTTTATTTTCCACTCTGTAGGATTTTGCTAACCGGACTTTAGGGGTCATGGCCTGGATCATTCCTTTCTTTGTCTGTTGCTCCACCTTTGGCGCCGCCAACGGTACCTTGTTTGCTTCTGGGAGGTGAGTTTTACCAGACGAGGAGGTGGGATAATATCCAGACTCTGTTAAATTACAGGTGGACCTAAAAGCTACAGTGTGATACAAAGACTCAGGAATCTCAACTTAAATATGGTGGTGGTGGTGGCTATTTCTCAAGTCTGACGTGGGGCAAGAGAAATGTTTTCTTTTGAAATCCCATTCCTTGCAATCACTGGTGATCTGCATTTGTTTTTTAACAGTTTCTCCTGTTTTCTAAACATTGACCTTTTTCACTGTAAGTGATGGAAGTTTTGTTTGCCCCAAAGAGATGACAAACAAATGTTTTAATTATCTTGAGCTCATTTCAAAGAAGAGATAATTGATAATTGTCCTCTTTCGGAAAGAAAGTGGTTTAAATGGTGTCATTCTTTTGGAAGGCAGAGATTGAACCCTCATTTCGTTTTGTGAGAGTTCTTTACCATTGCAAGAACCATATATCAATAGTTATGAGCAAAGGTGTAGAGGGGGGTGGGGGACGGGGGCTTGGAGAAGGAGGAAAGATTAGAATGAATAGGTCACACAGCCATCTTTGTTTGCTCCTTGTATGCAAACATTTCAACGTTGTGTACATGATTTCTAATAACATCTTAGTTTTGGATCTTCACATTATGTTAATCTGTACATCTCAGCACTTTGTTGGCAAATTCTGTGCAATGTTTCCCTGTGAGATAGCAAGGTAAATTTTTCTCCCGACGTGCTGCTTTAAGCTAGAAAGGCTGTGTGATGATTATTGCCACCAGATGCCCATTATGTTCATTATTATTCCTCTGCACATCAAACATATTAAACACGACAAATTCTCGGTGGTTATTGCCACCAGATGCTGCCCAAGCTTTTTGTTGGGTCTGCAACAAGCGAATTAACATGTAGACAGCATTAATCGCATGTCTGGAGAACAATGGGAACAGACGATTCTGGGATTTGATGATATCAATAATGGAACATATTCTCGTATATATGACTTTGAAAATGTACTTCACCTCTTAGATGATGGGTAAAACAAGTCTTCATGTGAACTTTTGTCGTCAAAAATGTTTTTGTAAAAGATTCCAAAAATTGTATATGTATGTGTTGGGAGACACTCAGAATAATTGAAGATGGGAAGCCCACTGGTGGTGGCATAACATTGAAAAATGGTGACATATCATTGGGTAGTTGAAACAGGAATATGGGTGGAGCATACTATTTATTAGGAGGGGGTATGCATTGAGAGTAGTTAACTGTGCCTTCCATAAACAAGTGGTGGGGGTTTGAGAGGATGGGATGGTAAGGGAGGCTGTGAGAGCCATTAACTTGGGTCAAGCAGTCTTTGGGTAGATCATGTCAAAGACTTTTAATAAATTAAATATGAAAGCACAACATCACAATACATATTCTGTAGACCATTGAGAACTTTAATGCAGTCCTATTTATCCGAAAAGTTTGATGAAACTGTCACAACTTTCGTATCCGAATATTCTCATATGTTTGTAGCCACTTGTACTGATTTTGCATCCATCATTTTGTTTTGTTTTTTCCTTTCAGAATCCCTTTCGTGGCTGCTCGTGAAGGCCACCTGCCTCAGATTCTGTCTTTTATCCACATTACCAAGCTCACTCCATTTGTGTCCTTACTAATCACCGTAAGTTCAAGAAGTTACACCGTTGTAGGCTGCCCTGGTTATGGGTATAAATGTAACCCATATCCAAACGATTTTTACATTTATGCTACACTGTTCTCTGTAACATTTGGCACTGTCCTCCCTTACGTGGTACTCAGAGGTAATCACCCCAAAATAAGCTAGAAAAGTCCAATAATGGTCACTCATGCTCCAACTTCAACAAGCATTTTAACTTTCACCCTCAAAGTAACCTAGAATGTACCTTTTAAAACTTTTAGCAACTTTTTGTAGGATGCTAAAATTTTGGATCGATACTAATGACCTACAAGAATTCAAGACATTGACTTTCCACAAGCCCAAGATTAGATCTATAAAATAGTTATATATCCCGGTGCAGGCTGGAAGATTTCTCACTGTTCGTGATTTTCCAACTCTCTACATTTTCAATTATATATATATATTCATTTGCCTTAGTGGTTTACCTCCATTTCATTTAACAAAGTCCGTTCAAAGTATCTCTTTCGAGATCCGGCTTTAGGAATCACAAATGATTTCGAGTTGGTTAACATCATGTTTGATCTCTAGAGTAAGGCATAATATGTCACCAAAACAGGGTTTTCGTTAGTAGCCGGGACCGGGGTCAAATGACCCGCCTACTGCACGTACATGACCCGGCTACTTTGGGCCGCTCAGTAAAAAAAAAAAAAAAATGACGGAAAAAATCAAGAGGAATAAATACCCACAACCAGGTCAGGTGTGATTGAAACTTCAACGTGAGTTTGTTTTTTGTTTGTGAAAAATAGGACAGAAGAAAGGGGTGATTGGGAGGGGACAATATCATTGACCAAACAGCTGTATATTGCACCATTTTGCATCTAGAGGGGAGGGGGGGCACCTCCTCCCCTTAGACCCCTCCCCCATGTCCGCGTACAGACAGTCCCTCCTACTTTTCAACTTGACCCACCTACTACATTTCTTAACAAAAACCCTGCAAAACAGAACTAGTATTGTTCGATATACAGGTGACAAACGCTTACAGTGGAATTACGAACTTCCTTACTGGTTTCGGACCTCTGGACATACAATCAGCGTCCGTAGCCTAGTGGTTAGGGTGTCCGCATGTAAAGCAGGAGGCCCGGGTTCGATTCACGGTGGACGCTGGAAGATTTTTCATTGTTCTGATTTTCCAACTCACTACGATTTCAATTATATATATATATATATATATATGTATAAAGTTAATTAATGGTCCTGTTCAAACTCAATTCACTAAGCACATCATTTTCTCTCTCTCCGCTTGTTAAATTTAACATTTCTCATTGTTTGGGACATTTCTTGGAAAGCGAGAACAGTACCTTACCAAACTAGAAGCAGTCTCTTCTATGCTGAAAAATAGGGGTAGGGGTGGTCCATTGGCATGAGGTAGAGGGTTTTGGATGGTCTACACATCCCCATATCTTGCAGTAATAAATGTCAGAAGCTTCAAAAGGGGAAAAAAAGAGAGCTATAATTTCACCTTTCGTTTTCTTTTTCACGGCAGACCATTATCGCCTTACTGATGTTGATTCCAGGAGATTTTGACACCCTGGTCAACTACTTTAGTTTCGCTACGTGGATATCGTACGGGGGAACCGTTACTGGATTGCTGGTCCTCAGGTACACCCATCCCGAGTGGGAAAGACCGTTCAAGGTAGGCTTTGGTCTCAATATTTTACATTCAGAGTTCTCCGGTATATAAACTGTTGAATATTCATAGCTATTGTCCACTAAACTCCCAGTTGGGACAATTCTTTCAATACTGTAGTGTCATGGCCTGCTTGAGAATATTATAATCGTCAGTATGAGCAGTATGAATATAATGTTTCTATCAGATCAAGGTTAGGAACTGTTTGTACTGTCAATACCAGTGCTTTGAGAGCATGATATTGGTGTACAGTTTAGAGAGGTATTGGCATTAGGAAATTGTCCCCAACTGGCTGCACTGAACTTATGGAAGTATGAATGTACATTGCATGTATTGGCATGTACGTGTAACATCTGTCTGTATGTTTGTTCTTCTGCCTGGAGCATACATCAATCATATTTCTTCATATATATTTTTTTCTCCTGTCGTCCCCCTTTTCACTTATAGGCTCCAATTATTTTACCGATCATCTTCCTTCTCGCGTCTCTGTATCTGCTGATTGCACCGATCATCAACGAGCCAGCGGTCGAGTTCATTTTTGCGGTACTCTTCATCCTGGCCGGACTGCTGTTTTATTTCCCGTTCATTTACTTCGGTGTTAGAGTCAAATGCATGGGTGAGTATAAAACATTCATGTCGCCACGAGTCGACTTTTTTCTATCGACAAACGTTAAAAGGAGCCACAAATGCTACCTTCATGAATGGTCTATGTGATAGAGATAACTTTCATGGCATGACTTCCCCAATCAGCTGAAAAGGAACATTTTAGTATTCCATTTTGGGAAATATCACAGATTTTTTGATCCTCCACACACAATGCTTGAAGACTTGATCAAGTATAAATATGATGTCATCAAGCCACATGTGAGCTTTAATTTTTCTATGATTTTCTTCATGTATTACCAAGCATAGGTGTAGGAGGCTGGGGGCTGCAGCGCCCCCAACCAAATATTTTTGTGAAAATTCAGGCAATATGCTGAGAATTTTTCGGGCACCTACTGAAAGCAAAATAAATTGCAATGTGTTTTTCAATGGTTAAACTTATATTATTATTACTATCATGGTTATTGTAAAGACTTAACCAAAAACGATAACCAATATGTAAAGGTAATAACACGACAAACGATTGTATGTAATTGGCATGCGATGTAATAACCGATGCATTCATATATGATATGCACATTAACATGTTGAACAGGTGCGAAAAATGTTGGTTATATTTTCGGGCAAGTCGTTACAGCTCCTCCAATTGGGCTCTATGCCTATGTTACCAAGTTTATTTTCTGTAATGGAGATGGCGTTTCCAAACGCCGTCTCTGAAATATCAAAGCCCTTAACATCCCGCTAATGATGGCATTGGTTCCAATTGTCAAGGCCGTTAGCATTTTTACCTTGAAAATATGAAAAGTTAAACAAAAGAAACTATTAATGTTTCCTGGTCCTAGTAGCATTTTGACATCACAGATTTACTCAATGAAACAGGCCGTTGCCATGACATTTTAAGCTAGGATATCTCCCAAACAAAACAATTGTTTTGTTTCTAGCTCTTTGAGGGAGTTTTTTCCATCTCACAGAACTCTGTCATATAAGCTGAAAATGATAATTTGGTTTGTGCCCCCCCCCCCACTCTTTTAATGAAATGAATGAACAATCAACGCGAATACTCATTACCAAAGAGAAGAGATAATGTGTATCTCCATATATAGATTGCAACATCAGAATAGAACCTTCGTTACAAAATCGGGGATACTAGCCCTTTAGATAAATGGCTAAATGGTAGAAAGTGCACAGACAGACATTGACATGCCTTTCAACATTGCTACTACGTAGTTTTTGTAGTTATGAAACATACTGTGGAGGAATCGGGGCAGATGGCGAGGGTTGGGAAATTTTTCACTTTCGATTGTAAAGGCATGTTGAAGGTTCTTTTTTTTTCAGAAGTTGTAGCATTAAGTAAATGAAATTTCAAGTTGAAGTTGAAAGTAGTTTTGGTGGGGAAGAGACAGGTTTTGGGATGAACCTACATTCAGGTGTCTTCTAGAAGGTGTATCTAAAAGAAAGTCTTCTCGTTGAGCCCCATTTTTCCTCTGCCACTCATGATTTCTTGAGAAACTGAGAAACTATTTGAAAACTGATGTGATGTTATTTCACTTTCCCCCCACAGATTCCGTGACCTTGTTCTTGCAGAAACTTTTCAAAGTTGCACCTAGCTCTGTAAAAGGAAAGTGATCGGTCGGTTTCGGAGGTGAAAAGACGAAAAGCCGAATCCTGTCTGAAATGAATAATTCTCTCTTTGGTCTTTAACATTTTAAGGCAAATAATCTTATTTCATTATCTTGAACAAACAGATTTTACTTCTCCTTAAACCATATCAAGAAGAAAAATGTATTCTTCTAACACGTAATTTGTAATTTATTGTGTAATATTGAGGGCCCAAAAAAGGGAATATTTGGGTGGGGGGGGGTGATGGGGTGGGGTACATGCTTAGGGGCCAAGAATGGATGTGCACTTCATAATACTGATGGGCTTTTTACATCAGTGCCAGTGAGCAAAGTTTAGAGAAACCCTGCACAGAAAGAGCGCAAATAAGCTTATAGAGGTAACTCATTTTACCAGGAAGGTTTCTTTTAGAAGTGCTAAAGGACGCATGGTTTTTTCATCTCAAGTGTGTACGCGCAAAGCTGGCAATTTTTTTCGAGCTCCTATGCTTCTATCTTCTTCGGTGTTTGTAAATCTTTCTTTACCGAAGCAAACTCTTCAAAAGTCTGAACGCTTTGATGATAATATGTGAAAACTTGCTCCTAAATTACGTAGGATCATGTGCACAACATCGTGTGACCATTTTGTTTCCTTGTGTGTGTTTTAAGCCTGTGAGTCCACATCAGATACATATCAATCTGCGATCATACGGTAGCTTTAACTTGGCATTATCATCTGTGACTTAATCCTAGACATCGAATGGATATATAATTCCTATACTTTTTGAGACGCATAGTGTATTTTTTAACCATCTTCAAGAACCATTGGGATGGAATGGTCTATAGTGTGCAATCAGAGGATGTAAGGAAGAAGCAATTTCATCCTCCGAAAAACGATAAGAGTTCCCGATTTCTACCTCCGTCTGTAAGTGTATGCTGTATATTAGGTTTGACATTATTTCCAGTATTAAAACAGAACCAAAACACTAATTTACAATGTTCACATTTTGCAAAGCTGCGTACTAGTTAGGTTCAAAGGTTACAAATTTTCAAAGGCCAAGTGAAGTAGTTTTGTTAAGTGTAGTGTCCTTTTCAAAGTCCTTTCAAGAGTAGAGAGAGAGGTTTGGTCAAATTTTGGGGTTGTAATGTGCAAGGGGAAAACCCTTTTCAGTCAATCCAAATTAATCCAGTGACCTATCTTGGGTGCCATTGCTTTGCATTTTGAGTTGTCTTGCATTTAACAGGGCTGTCATATCCAGCTATAGAAAAAAAGAGGATAGTTTGAAAGTGACCTATTTCTTAGCTTGGCGGAATACAACCATGTCAATACAACACAGGAGTTGATCTCTCTCACCTCCAGCTTTGATTTACTTACATTTCATTCATCTGATCATGCACTCCTCTATGAGGTACAAATTATATTCAACAAGTTAAAGGAACAAAAAGCAAAGAAATTATTGACTAAACATGATGGTATCACTTGCCAAACCTTGGTCCGAGTAGCTCGGGAGATGATAGTCGTACGATCCCTACAGTCACTGGTACTGATCCTGGTCTTGCCAATTGATCCATTTGATTTTCTCTTTCAAAGTTGTTTGATCCTTTCCCCATCAGTTTTGTCTATAAGTGATGATAACAAATATTGGCAAAACTCCATCTATTAATCACAAATTCTTTAACAGGGTGTACGTAGGTCTCACTTAATATGCATATAAAACTCTAGATTGAAATATTTACCGGGTGACTAGTGACAGATTGAATAGCGACTATATCTGTGATTAGTCACTCTTTTACCAGCTGGGAGCATTATTTTCAGCTTGTAGAAATTTTATTAGCATGTGAACACACCAAATATAATATTTATCTAATTAAATCCACTGTTTGAGTGAAAAGTGGTCCACTTTGCTGAGAATGTATTAGGCTTGTATAATTTGTCTTACACCATTTCATCGTCATGAGTCTTAGAAAGATTCAGAAATGTCGCCATCAGTAACACAGGGTATTGTTTGTGTGTATGTGACGTAATTACAGTTGCTCGTTACTATGCCTTTTGTATGCAAATATATATTGGACAGAAAAAAATTTAATAATAATTGCCTCTGCAATAATACAGGTAAATAAACATTAACACTTTTGACTTAACTCAACAAAATTTGAATCATGTTCTGTTGATCTGAAATTTCAAAATCAATGCGGGAAAAATATTTAAATATTTATAAATGTATCTCATATGTGTCTTTAACAAATTTGGAGGGGTCTCTCTAAAAGTATTCAAGGTGTAAAACAGGTTTTCAATTAATTGATTGATTGATTAATTAATTAATTAATAATTAATTCAATTCAATTGACAGAAAAAGAACATTTTGCTACTTGCAGGGTATCTCAAGCACAATATTTATCTTTAGAAATTATTTACTTTGAAAACTACTTAAAGGGGTGGGGTAGCCCTTTGGGCTGATACTCCATTGCTCACAGTGAAAACTGGCATTTTTTTTGGTCTATCTGTACAGATGAAATGTGGAATTATTGTCATTTTTCATAAACTGTAGAGAAAGTATTTCAAAATGGATGGCAGTTATTTATGTAAAGAGTATGGTATATTTTGTGGTAATACCTTCCTTGGTTGTTTTGGAAGGGGTGGGAGAAGGGGGGGGGGGGAGAAGGGGAGTATGAGGATGGATGGGAATTGCAAATATTGGATTGTTGAGAACTCAATTACAATCAACAAACTAGAGTTCAGACTTTCACATCGTTGTGAGATTTTTCTGCCAGAGCCTTTGGAATACTTAACAAGAATGATAATGGGGGACTTTTATATTTGACATTTTAATTCACTTCTCAAAAATTATTATTATCATAATATTTTGAATTTCAGTCATTTTAATTGCCAGATATCTGTAAAAAAAATATTCTTTGATTGTTTTGTTCCATTTGTGTAATTAGTGTAGATATAATTGTTGCTAGTAGATGCCCAATCTCTTCCCCTAACCAACTACCCCCCTCCACCCTACACCCTCCCCCCTCAAAAAAAAAACATGGAAGCAAAAAGATTTTATATCAACAATCATGGTAACTAAGTCTATGATAGAAGGATAGTGTGTGTTGGTAAATTATTATTGATAAAATATATTACAGGTGTGTCACTTTCAAATGTATTTTTAACATATCCTAATGTAATTCTACAAATAAACCTTTATTGCACCATTCTGGCAACACATGCTAGCAGCATCATAGTTCATGGTTGTTTGAGTTTTGTGTGACATTAGTACATAATGTGCCACATACATATGAACAGAGGGTTTTGTCGTTTTTCGATGCCTGGTTTACTTGACTTCATATTCATCATGAGAGATACCAAATAAGTAATTTACTACCTTTCTCTCTTTTGACAAATCATGTCTTCATAACCCAAGAAAAAGTAGACAAATATTTTAATCATACTGTGAATGAAAATTAAGCCAACTCCATGAATCATGTTTCTGTTATTACCTTAAAATTATCAACTGCTTTATATTTCTTTTTGCACATTTTGCTTGGACTAGCTTGCATTATTGGAGTTGAAATGTTAGCTCCGGTTAAAACGTCATTTCGTCCAAATTATGGGATAATCGATGTCGTTGACCTTGGAGCTTTTATGCTCATCAAAGAATACATTGTGTGAATTTATAAATTCAAAGAGTGGTAATGGTGTAATCGAAGTTTTGAAATACTTAAAGTTGCCAAACAGCGGACTGTTGAAACAAAAACATTGATATTTTACGATCATGTGTAATATTCAAAGAAGTTGGAAAATGTACTGTAAATTTTAGTTCACGTTGGACGTGATATTACTTTTTATTGTTGATATTAGGTGGTGTCATCAGTTGGCAGGAATCTGTAAGGTATCATAGTACGCAATGTCTAGACTTGTTTAAACTCTGAATAAGGTTTGTGAATGGGAGAGGAAAGTAGTGATTATTCCAAGATTGATCATCTTTAAAACAATGTAGGTTTCTTTGTTAGACAACAATATAACCTATTGTCTTCAATTCAGTGTTTTACTATTACTTTAAGCATACTACATAATCGATTGTTTTATTGTTTCAGTTACCAAATATGTTTACTTTGTCAGAATATTGTTGCCTATTCCTCCCCTCTTGTCTCCTTTTTAACTGATTCAGAAAACAATTTGTTCAATAACTCAAAAAACAAAGTATGTAGGTATTCTGTTACTATGCAGGGTTCATTAAGGACTTATTGATTAAGATGTGATGTTTTTTTTCTTCTTATTTTTCTTTTTCCTTGCCTTTTATCATCATCAGGGTATCTTACGTTGTGATATTATACGACTACAACAGGAAACAGTTATTAAAAGTTCCTGATTCTGTGGTGGCAGTGTTTTTGCTAAAGTCAGGGTTAAGTTGTAATAATTTTATATATATTTCATTTCCTTAATAATGTGAGATTTGTATCAGTAAAATATTGGACAGTAAATTTTTGATTAATTTAACAAAGATAAGGTCAAGAATATGAAGTAAAAACTGATTTAAAAAGATTGCCTTTTCAGGAATATTAAGTTACCTACAAGTCAGAGTCCCAAACAAGATGTGATTGATCAGTTGTTAATCACTGTAATCACTATGAATAATCACTGTGAATTGAAGCGATTAACCAAAATTAAAATTTGCTGTAAAATACTGCGAGGTGGAAGAATTTTTTTTTTCTTTTTCAATTATATATCGACACTGCTAGTTTTATTAGGGGTCGAGCATTTGATGAAATTGCTATTGAGTGTGTAGTTAATAGTTGTGAAGTCGAACATAAAAGACGGCAGGTGTGTTGATTGCAGTTATAATAATGTTACTTTATTATGAATTTTAATTGATATGAAAACCCTAACCATGTGTCATGTGACAGAAAAATATCTCTTGCGCAATATTCAAACCTTGTGACGCAGACTATGCCATTGTAGTTTTTTTTTTTTTTTTTTATCAATTCTTTACAACTTATTTCGTACATGTTTTACAATGGAAAATATGGGATCAATAAGTTCTACAGAAAACACGATGCTATCTTACCCTTTCTACATTTCACCTACGCAGATTCATCATTGCTCTTATCTTGGACTTTTATATTTCAGTTATTTATTCAGTTAACTATTTAGTGACAGAAATGGGCTTTTTTTTTTGACCACACAGAAAAACAAAAGAGGTTTATTTTTTTGGTTTTCCTTTGCATATTTTGAAAACAATAGATTTCATTGTTCATGAAAACAAATAGTTAAATAAATATTCCCATAGTTACCATTGTCATTTTCAGTTTATTTGCATGTGGAATATGGTCAAATTTAGCTTGTTGTTTTGGGCATGAAATAATAAGGAGGCGTAGGTTTGTTGATATCAGATTGAAGGAAAACATGGTAACTTCTCATTTTACGTGTGATTTGCAAAGGTGCCATCTTAGAATCTTATCTTCAATTTATCATGCCGCCTTCATCGACCGCCCACCCCCCGGTATAACTTTAAATATCAGTGACTTTGGTGGCCGTATCTGGTGCAAAAAGGCTCTATTCTTTGGAAAACAGGTAAATGGCATTGTTTAATGTATTAGTTAATTCCTTCCTTTAGTCTTCCTTTTTATTTTTCAGTGGTTTTTTTCTTGACTTGATTTGCGTTTGTTCTGGTGTGTAACCTATCTTTGTTTCATTTCTGGGGAAGACCATGCCCAGACAGTAAGCCTTCATTTCAGGTTTAGGGACGTATCAAATTTCATCTTTTGATGTAATTTATGACCTTTGACTCGTTGGTGAAGTAACATGTGACGTCACAGAAATGAAATGATTTGCTTTTTTTTTTTTAGCTATCTTGAACCTTTTTCTTCCGTTCATGTTTATGATATTATTTCATATTCACTTTGAATCATATACCCGGGGAGAACGGACTCAGTTACAACTTTCTTTTTAATACCAAATGCCAACAGAGTTTCGAGGCTCTTTAACCGGAATCTCTCATAAGAAGCTTCCAGCGCCTATTTGTGACATTGGCCATCTTCTTCCTTTCTTTCTGCTTTTGGGATGACTTTAGTTACACCAGGCATGTATTGTGTGTGGATCTGTGGCAGGGTAATCTTATTATAGGAAGCAGCACCCTTAACATGGTAGTAGGTCCTATACAGATGTCTCCATCCGTAGGACGCTTTAACGGTATTTAGAGCATGTGCATTGGTGCTGCCCTTACTGTAGGTTGTCTGTACTATGAAGGAGGGTGGGAGGGGGTGGGAGAGGGAGAGGTTATTCTTGCCACACTCTCATCAAAGCCTGCTCAGTAATCATCATTTCTGCTTCATCCCTGTGGATCTTTGCATGAAGTTGTGCACACTGCTGCCTTTTCTAACCATAGTAGGCCAACTTATGTCTTACCCTCCTACACGCCTTGAATTATGAAGCTATGAGTTTTAGTTTCAACTTCCAAAATTCACACCACTTTTGCAAAATGAGAGTTTATCTATTTTTACTTGAAAAGAAATTAAGCAAAATAAAAAAGGGTGGATGGGGGAGGGGGGGGGGAGGGGAGGGAGGAAGAAAAATGCTTTGGTGTTTGTGCTTAATTAATTCCAGTCAGTCTGGTATGTGTGTATATGAAGTATTAACTGGAGTCTTTGAAGGAGAATGGAATGATGGCAGGGTTAGGGGTGGTGGAGGGGTCAGGTGGTAGAGGTGAAGGCAGGAATGGTCATGGGTCAGGTGGTGGTTTGTTTTTTCGTAAGGGATTTAGTTATGTATGTTGTTAGTAGTATTAGAGCGTAGTTTAGTGTATCGGTGTATCTCGTTTATATTTCATTCGTTATTAACATATGGCCAACTGTTCTCTATTTGTTCTCCCTGAAGGACAAATCAAAACAAATAATCACTTTTGTGAACCCCACTCTGTGTGTTTTGCTTTAATATTTTATTGTGATTCTGTTCAATATTTTGGTGCCATGTAGTGGCTTGCTTCTCGGGTTTCCCTTTTCTAGGCAAGATAGTTAAGCATCACTC